>CAMOHE010053644.1:0-10557 GCA_946598075.1 Artocarpus hirsutus
TTTTTTTTTTTCGTGTCATGTATTTATAGACCCTCATGTGGTCTACACAATTTAATACATGATGTGTCGGGTTGATTAAATTTGATTCGTAACTTTGAATTTCTGTAAACATAATTGTACTTTTAAAAACTATAATTTATTTGCACTTTAAAGATAATCACATAAATTTCAAATTCTCTTATCATATTATTGTGTTACTAAAATATTCCTAGTGACATAGAAATCATTTTCATAATTTATTCATACTATATGGATTTTGTGATTTAATTTTAAAACAATAAACTTTGATACATTTGTCTTCAAAACCAATGATTAACTATTTTCACAACTGTATCCATATTTATACATGTGTATATATATATGTATGTATTCAAAAAAAAGATATTATGTATTTAAAACTTTGTTCAATATATTTATTTATTTATTTTTAACTTTTTTTTAAACTTTAAAATGTAATTTAAAACATATATTTTCATTAAAAATTTTCATATTGTAAACTTCAAATTTCATTATAAAAGCAATACTTGAAATTTTATATAAGTTTTGTAAATTAAATTAACTATCTAAAAGTTAATTTAATTTAAAATTCTAAACTTAGCACAATCCGTGCTTTACGGATATAACCCAAACTATTTCTCGTAAAGAGCTATTTATGGATCCACTTCTTACCAATAAATCAGTGTTTGTGGACTCCATCAATGCTGTTCTTCTTCTTCTTATTCACTATTATTTTAATAACTGATATTATTTTTATTGTCATTGTCATTACAATAATAATAATAAACCTTATATAATTATTAATGTGTACAATAATTTACTATACACATTCAAAACATTGAAATTTCTGAACTTCCAATGATCATTATTACTTTCTTAAAATTCTTATCTTATTTTATGATCTCCGTAAATTCCAAGATCAATTTTAGTAAAATTGTTATAAATCTTGCATACTCGAACTTAGCGCTCACTATTTTTCCATTTATGGTATGGAGCTGATGATCACTATTGATCTGGGTTTCTTTTACTGAACTGATATCATATAAAAATTTCCACATAATCTTAGTAAGTTGAAAATTCCACCTTTTGCCAAATAACATCGTCTCTTGGCTTATGTATGAAATTAATAAATCATAAACTCTTAGTTTAGCACATTAAATAATTATTTGTTTAATTATTTTAATGTACTATCATAACATTACATTGTTACATGTTTCATAAATAAAGCACATAATTTTCTGCATTCACAACATTATTTATTTCTAAGGTCTTACGGCTATTAAGACCTTCATATTTACGTGTTAATAAATGCTAAATTTGTACTTTCTTAAGCTCTTCGTTGAGTAATGAGTGAAAAAATCCTCAATTGATCGTAGTTATTAAGTTTTGAATTTTTTGGGTCATTACAATCTACCCACCTTATAAAATTTTCGTCCTCGAAAATTGTGGTAAACTAGAGGTATCCTTATGGCTTTGTATCCTAATCTCATGGAGTTTTTCTTTCTTTTGGTAACTTTGGCCCAAAATCTTGATATGGAAGTTTGTTCTTTCTTTCTTCAATCTATTTTTTATCTTGTTTCAAGACTTGTACTTATCTTATTTCACATCTTAGGTTGCGTATCTGTATCTAGATCATGATCTGGTACATAGCAACTGGCCAAAAGTTCATCTTTTTATTGCTTAATTTATAGGTTTTATCATCTAGTCATCCCATACTAGTGATAATGACCGTTTAAAACATGTTTATCTACTTGTTTTAAAACTTCTAAGGGTTCATAACGTTTAAGCTTATCCTTTCATATCTCTCTTGAACTTGTCCTGCCTTTCGTTGAGGTGCACGGAAAAGGAATTTCATCCCCACTTTTCATATCTGTAAGATCTCTCTTGGTTTTGCTCGCGTAACCTTTATGTTGGTCATGGGAAATTTACTAGTTTCTACTTGATCATTTAAATTATTCTGATGATTTCTAATTGAAATAAGAGTTTGTTATAACAATTTCTTTTGGTTTCTTAAAAGCAAATTGGAGATTTTATCTTTCTCTTGACAGAAATTCTCGCTGTGATACTATATAAAGGGGTGTATTATATCCTTGAACATATGGAGATCGTACCCTAGATTCCCCTTAGGCGGGCTTATTCTAGACATTTCAACATACTATTGTGACATATAGGGGAAACAGATTCTCATAGTGTATGAAATCGTACGATCGATTCCCTTTACTTGTACTTACTCTAGGATCTGAGACATGCAATTGGCTATTGTAGCATATTATAAAAACTTCAGTAGTTTTATCTTTCTCATGGCCTATTTATGGGTAAAAGATCATTCTAGGTCTAAATCTTATGCTATTGAATGGGATATGCTCTTCTAGAAGAGCAAAACTATACTGCCTCATTTAACCCGTAACGGGTTCATTAGAGTCTTGTCTATGTTCTACCCACCTTGGAATTGGAATTCTACTCTTTTGAGCATCTATCTTCATAGAAAATCGTGTCATTCTAGCCTTGGCTATCCCAACTTGTTCAATGGCATAATCAAATGTGTCGTTTTACTGTATTTTAAAATTCACAAAGCTTATCTTTTATTCAGGGTCCTAATCAATCTTGTTTCCACTATGGAAACATTCATGATGTGTCTTAACTTTCCCTACATGTGAATTTTGTGTTTGTAGTTGGCTATGTGTTCTTTCTTCTTAGGTCACTTTAGTGTTCCATACCGTTCTAAGGCTTCCTTACTATTTCTATAAAGGTTGTGTGTGTGTGTATGTACATATATATATATTATTTATAACTTTCTAGAATACGAAAGTCATTTTTATTTTAAATAAAAACCATTTTTTTGTCTCATCAAAACATTTCATGAACTCTTATTTACTTAGTGAAAATAGTAATAATAATTTGTTAAACACATTTTTTTTTTGACAATTTAAATCAAATTTCAAACTTGACAAAATTTTGTCCTTCATGAGTAAGGATCGAAACATGTTTATATTTAAGAAAAAGCTGTTTATGAGTCCTATTTAATCCATAGGTACTTTTAGTATAATATTGATCTCAAGCTGTCAGAACCCTTAACTTAACATGGATGGTCCCTATTTTAGAACTTACTTCTTCCTCAAGGATTTGACCATTACATTCTTTAACTTGATTGGTTCATGACAACAAGAGTGTTCATATTATACTTACGAAAATTGTAAAAATAGCTTATAGGAAGTGCATTCGTTAGAAAATGTAAGTTGAAATTTTACATCAAATAAACAGAAACATGCTTTTAAAATATACTACATTCAAGTGATGTGATGGGGGTATACTTATAGGTCATTAATTTTGATGGCCACAATATTTTATCAGAAAGACATCTATTGGTTTTTTTTTTCTTTTTCTTTTTTTATAGTTCATCTATCTTTTAGATGAGCATTTTAGGCTAGACACCTATTCTTATGACCTTACTCGAGATATGTGTCTTATTGTATCATAGTAATTCTAACGAGTTATATGTCTTGCTGTATCATAATAATTATAACGTGTTAATTCGTATCAATCTAATCTTGGGTTTGGTCAATATAGCTATATATATATATATTAGCAATATATTCTAATTTGTGAAATGGAAAATCCTATTGATTCTGTCGTGATTGAAAAGGTGATAAGCCTTACTTGTCTATCGTGTCATTTCTAATGTTGAGACGTGCCTATAAAACTATCCTGAAATGCGTTACTTTGCTTGGTGGACACTACATGTGTCATCCTCCCTATATATTATCTCTAATCTTTATATTAGCGTACCTTTCTATCTGATATCGGGAGGGGCGTATAAATGGCCCTTAAATCAATGCTACATCCTAAGCCTCGACATCTTACTCTTAAGCTTTCTAATCATATTGTCCAGACGTCATCAGTTCTCTAATTCTTACTGTTTATACTCTTATCAAGGAGGTCTCATCAATGTTTTTGAAAGAAGACTACCTTGTTATGTCTATCGTTTCTTGAGGGACGTGCTACAACTTCATAGCCTTAGCTTTAGAAGTCTTTTGCTAAGAGTCCTAGAAAATTTTGCTATTAGGCTGACGTCATGGTTAGGCTTATTTTGCGTGCTATGCACACTTATATAAATATATATATATATATATTAATGAAAATAACTTAGGAAACATAACTAAGTTCTTCTTAAAAGGTTGAGTGATACTCTCATTAGTATACTCTACCACCAGTTCTAGAGGATTCCTCCTCAATATGGCATGTCTTAGCTGGTCAAAGGGTTTTTATTATCCCTATGCCCGTATTCTGTAGCATCTATTTCTAGTAAAGGTTTGGTGTTTGACTCAAGGGTCTTTGATCTTGCTTATTCTAAGAATCTTGTCTTATCTAAAGACTTCGTTAACTAAGGAGGACCCACTTCTACTTGGGATGGCCTTTTTAGCTTAGTTGCCTGGATTTTGTAAGCTTATTGCTCTAGCTAAGAATCTTATATTTGCTATCTTAAGCAGACATCTCCATCTACCTGTTTTAAATTGGTTCTTTGTATGTTGACAACTAAAGGTCATTTAATGACATGGCAGGTTGTGTTCTTGAAAGAACAAATCTATCTGCTTATCTTAAACTAGGCTCTCTGGCTATTGATGACTAGATGTCATCGAATCATAAGATGGACTGTATTCTTTTTTTAGAAATTCCTATTAGTTTCCCTTTGTTATGGTTCCTTTATCGGAGTTTTTATAACTCTATTATAAGGGTTCAGATTTTGAACCATCTTATAGTCTGCTCCTCTCCTATTTCTTAATCCTGTATATTAATGACCATACATTGTCATTCTTATTCTCTTCAATATCCTTGTGATGTTACTTACATCTCTTGGGTAGGTGGAAGCAACTTTGCTTCATCAATCTCTTCTTATCATGATCTTAACTTCTTATAGGATGGGGTTCGACCGATCCACATAATTTCCTTATTGTTTATCCTTTTTCCAATATATATGTATATATTTTATCTATGGGCTGCAGAGGGGATCGTTTCATCCTGAGATCACTATTGTGGAGTCTGTTTGGTCGGATACTAATTTAGAAGTAACCACCCATAGACAGTCTGTGACCTCTGGGAAGTTCTTCTCTTATACCTTAAACTTCTACTTATATTCAATTTCTTATAAGGATCTATATGTTTATCCTTACCGAACGATGATTCTATGGAATCTATTATTTTATCGTAATCTAAGATGTTAAGTCCTTAATGGGCTCCTTATGGGTTTAATCATGCATAATTCTTATGCATTTCATGGTACTTATAAGCTATATCATATTTATGATACAGATTACAACATCAACCATAGCATTCATTACGTATCATACATACACATCATATTCATAAACATTTCATACATATACATGTCATTCATATCACACTTTCACATGTCATGCTTTCACATATTATTCATACTCATGTCATACATATTCTTATCATACATATGCATAATGTTCATACTTTCATGTCATGGAGTTGCTATACATTTTTCTTCTGCTAGCAACTATTTCATTTCATTTTCATAAGTCACATTGCTTTCATAGCACTCATACATATAACAATCATACTTTCATATCATGAAATTGCTAAACCTGTTCTTTGTTAGCAATCTTTGCACATCATAGACCGTTGTTGAGATCGAGACCTTACTCGCCTCTAGCAGGTCACATAATGTGAAGTTCTTCTTGTCAAAAACTTCTATTATTCATACATAAATCTTATTTTGTATACTATACGTATACTTGATCAATTGTATGGCATGTCTCATTACTAGCCCCGTAGTGGTACTATGCCTATTTATTCTTTTACGTCATCTCTGAATCGGATATCGATGTCCTTGTTAATGGTCCAAGCTGGGAAATTCTTTCCGACTAAGTACTCGTTCGTGCTTCGAAGAAATGTCTTGACATCCTCGCCTTTGGTGGTAATTCTTTGAGGAAGACTGAGTTCTTGCGTCCCTTGCATGTCCTATTGTGACTTCCTTTATTCTCGTGGCAAAGTGTAGAGTGTTGTCCATCCGCCTATTGAATCAACTTTTGTGAGGATCTGCTTATAGGCTGTATGAGGGGTGGCTTTGATCATGAGTTAGTAATTAAGCTGTGAAGAACTTGCGGTTTCTTTTCTTTTCTGAGACATAACCACCTTGATCGTAGCTGCATATTTAATATAGTGGAATAAGGGATAAAATACAAATAAACAGCAAGTCTTGGGAAAGAGAAGAAAGAAATTTAGAAAATGACTATTTTATTATTATTTAATTTTTTTTTTGTTTTGTAATATAATAGTTGAAAAGTTTGCGTTAAAATTGGTGAAATTTATTAATCATCATTTTTTTTTTGAAATCCAATGGAGTTTCTATGGAATCTTTAGATCCTCTATTGACTTGTTAATCTACCTCTTCCGTGGTTGTGATTTCGGATATTATTGCTTGTATTTACACTCTGTGTGTCGACCATTTCAAAGCGTCAGTTCCAGCATTCATGTGATTCCAGGAGTTATCCTGCTTGCTTAGGAAGTTAGCACCCAATATCACTTCTTGTAATTTGAGGCATCATGATTGCTAAACTTAACATTGGACCATGAGAGGACATCTAAACTCGTGCTTACATACTGATAACTTGATTGCCGTTACATGAAAAATCGGCACCTATCATTTAACGTAACTTATCTTAACATTTAATTATCATAACTTACTTGGACTGTGGCAAAGCAGGTGCATGACGACGTGAAGTAGGATGGCAGGATACCGGCTTTGATACCAACTGTGACGACCCTCACTACGTGGCCGTAACTTAACTTAATGTGATCAGGAACTTAAACATACTTAAGAATAAAGTACAAAAATTTCAAAATAATTTTTTTTTTCTAAAAATGGATTCTTGCTATAGAATCTTTGATATGAAACCTCAAAGGAAGTAATAACTGTTTTTTCAAAACTTAATAACAAATGAATTCTTAATGGTAAAGAATTCTCAACATGTAACTTTAAAATATATAATAATTATTTCTCAACACTTAATTGCATAAACCTAAAATAAAACATAATTTCTCAAATGTGATAATAACGTAATAATAATTATTACGTTTTAACATAACTATAATTTCCAAAAGCATGATCTTTTATATAACTCATAACATTAATTTCTTGAAATATAACCATAGTAATTTCCTTGAACTTTTCTTTTTAAACATAAGGATAATTATTTCGTAACTATTACTTTAAAGACATTTCTTAATTTAAATAAAACTATTTTCAAAAAAATTTTAAATTAAATATAAAAATAAAATCCCATTTAAATGCTCTTTAAAACTTTCTTAACAATTATTTATATATTTTACTTATAATTTAACATCTTAAAAATAACATATTGATATCTTAAAAATTAATCTTTCTAGAATTTATCATAGATATAATTATTTGAAACCTGTTTACTTAACCGACATAATAATAATAATTTTCGAAGTATATTCATCTAGACTTTCATAAAAGTAAATTCCTAAAAATATATTCATAAAATCGTACTTATTTTAGCATAAAACTTATAATCATTTTCTTATTATAAATGATCATATAATTTTATCACTTGGAAACTTCGCACATTTGTTGCATCAAACATTCTTAAACTAGCTAAAACATAATCTCTTATAACTTAAACTTTTAAGTTTAAGATACTAATTTCTTAAAGCTTTTTTTTAAACTTTCATAATAATTTCATAAAAACATATCCACAAAATTCATTTCTTAACATAACGTAAAACTTTAATAATCATTTTTAATTCTAAATAAATTCATAATTTTCTTACTTAAAAAGTTTGTGTATTTGTTGCATTGTCTATTGCAATGTTTTTAAACTTTAAAATCCTCTGAACTAAGGTTGTGTAAACACAAGTTCGGTTTTTAAAGTATAATTACGTAAATTATTTACTTATTCATATGCACATATTTTTGTAAGGTGTAAACATATGAGATTTCATAAAATAAAACATACATAAATTCGTAAAATAATAATGCAGAAATATTACTTTACATAAGCGGTATCCATTTCTATCTTCACCATTCGTCCGCCGTTCACCACTGCCCATCAAGTATCGCTGACAGGTTTTCTTACCTACAGCATGAACATACTTAAATGAGCTTTTGCTCAGCAAGTAGGAAATTAGTCTCGCAAAACATAATTAAAAATCATTTTAATAAAAATATGCATGAGCATTTTATGCTTGCTTATCAAATTGATTTATGCTTAATTATTTAAGATGTATTTTATCTTCTTACTTTGGGCCCAAGTGATCGTATTGGTTGCGTGCGAGTCTTGGGAAGTTAGGGTTTACGAGGTCCCAATAACGCCAAGATCGTTCATTACTTTAACATGGAGCCTCCCCGTAAGTCAGGAGGTTAGTACGACACCCGTAACTTGTCTTATAAATTTCACTTGTCTTATTGTATGTATGCAGTATGACTTATCACTACATGACATCACAATTTCGTAATTCATGAATCGTATATTATAATCTTACTTGAAATGAAAGTGATTAAACAATATAGTTTAAATATTGCATACATCACACATTAATTATATCATCATCATAGCATTTCACATCATGTCATAACATAACACATCACATTATAACATATAACAGTGTCACAAATCACTGATCATGCATTTCATAAATTTTATGAAAATATTTAAAATTAATTTATTTTTAAAACTATTCATACTGTAGGCGAGATTCCTACTTACTTGGACTCCAAGTTGAGCTGGTCCAGTTATATCTCGCTGTATCTACAGTCTATGCAGCATTCTCAGCAGTGCTCCTCGAGTGGCTGTAGGTGGCTAGGAATGCTCCATGGAGATTCATTACTGTAGAAAATGCCTTTCTAGACTCTGTTACTGCAGTTTGAGTCGCCTCGATATGTGTGTAGTCGGTACCGGATGATTTTTACTGGAGTGAAATTAGCTCGAACGGAGGTCACCATCATGTTTAGAGCATCAAAACGAGTCAAAAAGTGGTCTCGGATCATCGATCGGAGGTCCAGATCACAAAATTCCAAAGTGGGCGTTGACCGGCCGTTGATTGACTTTGACCGGCGTTGATCGGACTCCGTTGGTGGCTGAGCTCGAGCCTATCCCCCCTAAATTGACCCTTCTGGGTCCAATGGCAGTGTCAATTTTGCCTAATTCTGCTTCTAACATAGCAGGTCGGAGCTCCACATTGATGACAAAAATGGAGACTCCGACCATGGCTTTTCGGCGATGGAAACCCAAAATTGGCTGAGAGCTTTTGCTACCCATCCTCCTCTGAGCATTGCCCCTCATCCAATTTGAAGCAATGTGGTTGGGAGGAGCAAGAAAGGAGGCTCCCGCGGTGGTTGTCGATGGTAGACCTGGAACTCCGTCGACCGTTGATGGATTGCTGCAATTGAGGTGGGGGAAAGCTTCCCCATCCTCCTTTGAATATTTCCCCCCAATCAATTTGGGTCGACGGTGCTTGGAGTGGCTAATCTGAAGTCCCCACGGCTGTGCGGCAGCGGTGGCATTGAGCTTCAACGAGTGGCAGTGCTAAGGCGCAATTAGGTGGGGCTTCTAGCTCGCCTTGGCCCTCTGAGTCCATTGGGAAGTGCGGTGTCAGCCACCTCCTTCGGCATGGTGGAGTTCCACCATGGTGTGGCGGCACACGGTGGCGGTAGGTGGGCAGAGTTATCTGGCAATTGTTGAGCTGCCACCAAGGGTGGGTTTTGTTCCTCTCATCACGGTGGTCGTGTAGGAACAAGAATCACGTCAATCGGACGTCGGACGGCAAAGATATCTCATCGAAAAGTTTGAGTTTCTCTACCACTTTGGGAGGTGCGTGTGGCTTCCTTTGACGGCTTTTTAGGCGACACGGCACCTCGTTGGACTCAGCTCATCGAGAGCTTTCCATTGGTGAGGGAGGTGTCGAAAACGGAGGCCAAAATCTTGGACGAGATTTGAGGAGAGAGAGAGTAGAGAGAGAAAGTAGAGAGAGAGAGAAATGAGCTAATTTGATTGGGTGATTGTGTCACGCCCCGGAGTACGGGAGGTGACGTGGTAGTTTAATTAAGTTAATTTGGTCTAAAGATTTTAATACATGATGTGTCGGGTTGATTAAATTTGATTCGTAACTTTGAATTTCTGTAAACATAATTGTACTTTTAAAAACTATAATTTATTTGCACTTTAAAGATAATCACATAAATTTCAAATTCTCTTATCATATTATTGTGTTACTAAAATATTCCTAGTGACATAGAAATCATTTTCATAATTTATTCATACTATATGGATTTTGTGATTTAATTTTAAAACAATAAACTTTGATACATTTGTCTTCAAAACCAATGATTAACTATTTTCACAACTGTATCCATATTTATACATGTGTATATATATATGTATGTATTCAAAAAAAAGATATTATGTATTTAAAACTTTGTTCAATATATTTATTTATTTATTTTTAACTTTTTTTTAAACTTTAAAATGTAATTTAAAACATATATTTTCATTAAAAATTTTCATATTGTAA
>CAMOHE010053646.1:0-82928 GCA_946598075.1 Artocarpus hirsutus
AAACAAGTGGCATATGGCATTTTTTTAAAGAGTTTTTTTATATGATAAATTTCAATCTACAGTCTAAAAATATAACATACTTGTGAAGCTTTCTTCCTTTTGGCTATAGACTTATCCATCTACAAAATAAACGAAATGAACCCCCTAAAGTGGGAATTGTAAAGAGATTATCCTCTCTTTTGAATGAAATATAATTCTAAAACAGGATTATTTCATATCTTTTCAACGATAATTTTTAATAGAGAAGGTTAAGCGAGACTGATTCAAAATTTAGAGTAATGTAATGTGATGTTGGATAATAAGGCGCAAAACCAGTATGAACGCAAATTTCAAGAGTACAATTAAAAATAATCCAACTAATACATAGACTAAACTTACTACAATGGTTGACACCTATTTCCACTACTTGTGCTTTGCTTGAGAATGAGTTGCAATTTGCCACTAGAAATTTTCCAAACATGTTTCTTGGTTTTGGTTTCCTTTAAATAAGATGTTAGTTACCTTGGTTGTTCGTTTCTTCTAGCTAGTGGCCTCAGGGAAGGATCAATGATACTAGACCATAAAAAGGGGAACACAGATAAAGAAAGAAATTAAAAAAGAGGCACGTCCTTGTACGTCTTCAAATATGGGAAAAAAAGAAAAAGAAAAGAAAAGAGCGATAATACTATACACGAGAAAAAGAAATGTTGTAGGCATCGCATGTAGCCAAGAAGACGACTTCATAGCCTAACTTGTCCGCATTATGTTCTTTGGAGACCTTTATTCATTTTTATTTTTAGGAAATTGTATATATTAATAACGATTATACGACGAGCACTTGTTGAAGATGTGGAGCCAAATCAAAATGAAGCTTAGATGAAGCTTTCGAAGATGCAAGATTGAAGAAAGGAGAGAAAAAAAGGGCTTCAGGAGCCACGGTGCCAACATGTTGAAATTGACATAAAAAGGCAATGGGCATGGCGCTGCAGAGCTAAGAAAGGGTGCCGCAGCACCCGGATGATTTTCGCTTGGCGTTGTAGGCCCGCTTGAGCGCACACAAGGTTTTGGAGTTTAAAGTAGCGCTGCGGCGCTAGGGTGGAAAACTAAGTATGTGTTTGTTTCGGTATTTGAATCACGGTTCAAATCATTTTGCTACAGTATTTTCTCTCATAAAAATTTAAATCTTCATTCAAATACTCTACTTAAATCTATGAACCAAATAGACTCTAACGCTTTTTTTATGGGTTTTTAGGGCTTCTTTTCTATTTTCTTGCGCACATGAACAATTTTTAATGAGCGGCACTCCCTATTTAATATGATATATTATCAATATACATGGCAAAACATATTATAATGCAGACAAACAAAGCAATCATGCAAAGTTTCAAGCAAAATAATGATAAATAACTGTAATACTATGGTTTCACTCTAGAGAAAAGAAAACAAAAATTACAAGAGAATAATCGAAACATATTATCGATTCTTCATCCTTAAATCTTCAAATTGTATGCTTCTTCATGTAACTTCAATCTTCAAGTCTTTAATCCACATAGATCAAAAACTCCATATTTTCAATCATATCCAAATTTAATGTTTCGTAGAATTGTCCCAAAAATAAAATCAAAACTACATCAAAAAACGCACCTTTTTTGAAAAATTTATAGGTCTCTATTGGCATGCCAACTGTATAATCGGCCTGCCAGTCATGATCCTCCGGCTTGCCGAACCTTATAATCTAGCCTGTCGGTCATGACAGATCGGCCTACCGAACTTGAAAGTTCGCCCTATCGCCAAAACCATTAAAATTCTACCCTACGGACGACCTGCTAATCCCAAAGGTTTGGCTTGTCAGTCTACGACCATCGGCCTGCCGAACTTGAAGGTTCGGTATGCCGATAGAGCAAAAATCTATAGAAAATATAGTTTTTAATGCAATTTATCAATTTTATTTTCAACAATTTAAAAACATAAAATTAGAGACTTAGAAAATACCTCTAGAATGCTATCATCCATCTTCTAGATTTGCTTTTTAGAATGATTATTTGATTATAAAATTCTTACAAATTTAAAATTAAATAATAATTCCTAGACGGAGATGATAGTCCATCATCTAATTATGTGAAAAACTTAGATACACAATCTAATCTCTAAGGAACCATAACTGGCATTAATTAATTAATTAATAATTAAATAATAATTTAATCAACCATAATTAATAAATGAATATTCACCATATATTCCATGACAACATTTAAATATATAGAAACCCTAGAGTGTCAACTCTCTGAACAATTAAATTTAAGCATAGAAGAGATCAAGATCATATAATTTATTCATATAGCATGATCACAAACTTGCAAATTTATAAAAAAAAAAAACCATGGCTCTGATACCAATTGTTAGAAAAATAATACGCACCAAAATTTTAAAAAAATTTGTATACTAAAGTATTTTTCAAAACACAAGTTTGACACACAATGCATAAATTAACCAGATCCTACTAACCTTATATGCCAAAGAGATTCCTCAATTAATGAAGAGAAGGGTATCGTAGAAGGACCTTAACCAATCGGCTTTTTTTGCTATTTTCTATCCACGATTGATGTGTGTGCGGGCACACTCGTACAGCTCTTCCATTGGGCGACTCTCCTTCCAACCAATTTATAAATACCCAAAGCTATAGCTCATGATTTATGAACAACAACTTTCTAAGGAGTTTCAGAGTCTCACTAGCAAAATACTCACTGTAGATTTCTCAAGTGATCTAAATAATAATAAGTCTCACTCTGCTTTTTATAGAGGTTGGGCCCAAGGGTTTGTCTTTATCAGATAAGGCCTCTAAAATTTGAATTAGAATCAAATCAGAATCAATATCTGATAAAATTCGTGTCTAAAAATGTGTAAACAAAAATCATTCGGTTGGCAGGCCGAACTAGCAGATTGGCCTGCCAAACTTATTCTATCAGTAAGTCGAACTAAAGACCGACCTACCAAATTATGATTTTTGATCCTTGCGAATCTTTATTTGCCACCCGTGATTCTTGGGATAGAGCCTCAGTTTTAATTCAGATAACCCAATAGAGAAGTTATATGATTAAAACAGTCATATCTAGAAAATCTCTAAGAAAATAAATATTCTTGATAATTCAACAAGTTTATCTTGAATTAATTTATTCAAAATTATTCCAACCGATAAACAGACATAAATTATCTGATCCCCATAATTCAACAAGTTTATCTTGAGTTAATTTGATCCCCATAATTCAACAAGTTTATCTTGAATTAATTTTTTACAAAATTAATTCAACCGATAAACACACATAACTTATTTGATCCTATCAAATTTTAGCCATTTTGATAATTTGACACAAGTTACCAATTATTGGAAAAGCACGCCACATCGTTACAGGATTTTTTATAAGCTAGCAATAGGGACCTGATGGACCTATATAGTTCAAGCTCCCTATAATTATGAAACCCAATATCCCAGATATACATTTCACAACTATCAACTCCAACGCTACTCTACTAAAAGCTCAGCGCTGCACTCTCAAACTATATAGAATTACGAAACCTGTATAGCTAAGTCTCCATGACATATTATAATGTATCGTATCATTATAGGATTATCTATAATCGGCTTAAGGATAGATTATGTCTTACGTTTCCAATTATTTTTACCTTACGTTCTATTATCTTACCATATAAAAACTTACCATCTAAAGACAGTATACCATTCAGTTACACCTATGTATCTAAATGATTAAGCGCTTTAGTTTTTCAATTACAGGATAATACATATAAGAGGATATCATCTACTCCTATAGAAGAGCTATGGATTACATATTTATGAATAATAGGCCTAGCTATCAAAAGTCATATCTCCATTGTATCGGCATGCTTATTAACATAAAATATGGATGTCACCATTTGGTACATCAAAAGACATAAGTCAAGATAACATCTTAGGATTAAGATACAATACATATGATTGTTAAAGTGAATCGATTTTCTAAGACAGAATTATTAATCTAAATCAATTCATTTTATGTCCCAATCCAACACATCGTCACCTATGACAATATGCCAACGTTTTTATTCATGGAGTCCACCTCCAATGGCCAAGACAAACCATCTCCTATTAGGGATATCATAACAATTTTTGTATGAATAAAGTGCCCAACTTTATTCCCTCGATTACGGATCTTATGTTTTAGACTGTCACATTCAGAATCATGTCTTCCTCATAATCTGTTCATCATATGCCTGATTCTAAAGATTTAGATAGACAGTCTTCGACTTTTTTTTGCTTATCATGCATTCAATAAATATGAACATAAAGAGTACATGATTTGGTATATAAATAACAAATAAATTCTTTGTTGATAAAAATATCTCCAAAAATATATTACTTTTTAATTCTCTAGGGCATACATGTCTAACAAAAAGTGCACCCTTGTGATCAATAATCGAAGAGTGGACCGTGATGGAATGAATTTGTCCATGTTGAAGGCGAGCATTTGGACTAGTGAATGAGCCTCTTTATTCTGTCTTGTTGAGTGACATTTTTGCCTGGGAAGAGAGTGATAGAGGAAACTTTCATAGATGAAAACCATCACTAAATACATAATCTCATGTTAATTCATCAAGAAATTTAGCAGAAGCATACCTGAATCCATGTGAACGGATGTGATCCTTGAATCTTTCGATTCTTAATCTTCCGAGCCAATACGTATGGTTTCCTTAAGAAGAAGCCCTCTCTCCTTTCTAATGATGGGATGTCAAAAAAGAATCATACGTACATCTTGGGGACCATAACCATTTATAAATATTTTAAATTTGTCTTATTTCTATTTTGGCCTATCATAAAAATAAAAATTAGACTTTTAAGTCTCCACACATAAATGAGCCCATACTTTATGAGATGCTTTAAAGCTCAAAACTTTACATTTTATTAGATCACTTTAATTAGGCTTAATCTTATGATAGCCCATAATATACAATTATTATATATATATATATATGAATGCCTATATGGATTAAATCCAACAATCTCTCACTTGAGCCACATGTATACAAAACACTTTATAATTGTATATCATAACATAACCTTATGAGCTCAAAATTTGCTATCATTACCGAAAGCATCTCTAATCAATCCAGTCCATTAATCATATCAATATAGGATCAAAACGGTCTTTGTTATATGTAACGTAACTAAACCCATCAATGGTCACGTATATTAATATAATGAATGATATGAATCAAGTATGGATGTGTAGCAAGGAAGTTACATGCAATATGATCTTAACATGCCTATTTCCATCGGTCCAACCTTATTCTTTAGTGAGATCAAATCAAACATATTTAGAGTGAAAATAAACTATAGATTTTATTTCTGCAGAAAATAACTATAAATCATCCATAAAAGAATCATAAAATGTCTCTACAACTAAAAAGCTTCTAAAATACAAACTCCCACTAAAATAATATATCCTCAAGAGATACAACACCCATTTGAGTAGTGTGCTCATGAAAGATCTTGGGTGGTAATCCTTTAGTAAGTAGATCTGCAACCATAGAATTTGTCCCAATATACTCTATAAACACCTGACCATTCTATGCTCTTTCTTTAACAACTAGAAACTTGATGTCTTTGTGCTTCAACTTTGTTGAGCTCCTGTTGTTGTTGGAATATAGCACTACTGACTTATTGTCACAAAATAACTTAAGTGGTTTTTTAATTCTATCCACAATTCGTAGCCCAATAACAAAATTCCGTAGCTATATCCCATGGTTGGATGTCTCATAACCTGCTATAAACTCAGCTGCCATGGTGGAAAAAGCTATTAGTGTCTGCTTAGCACTCTTCCAAGAAATAGCTCTTCCAGCTAGCAAGTAGATATAGCCCGATGTGGATCTTCGACTGTCTTAGCATCCAGCAAAATCAGAATTACAACACCCAATGATCTCCAATTGATCCGATCTTCTATATGTGAGCATGCAATCCTTTGTTCTCTATAAATACCGCATGACTCGTTTGGTTGCTTTCCAATGATCCATTCCTATATTACTTTAATACTTGCCTAGCATCCCAACAATGTACACAATATCCGAATGCGTACAAACCTAAGTATACATCATATTCCCTACGGCTGATGCATAAGGAATCTTCTGTATCTCTTTAACTTCAAAGTCATTTTTGGGGCATTGACTATGACTGAACTTGTCTCCCTTAGCAACAGGGGTGTCATCTAGTTCATAATCCTACATGTCAAATCTCTTAAGTGCCTTTTCGATATAGCTCTTTTATAATAATCCAAGTATATCCCCAAAGCAATCTTGATGTATCTGTATGCCTAATACAAAAGAGATCTCTATAAGATCTTTCATCTTAAATTTCTTTGCTAGAAATCTCTTGATTTCGTTCAACAAGCATATATCGTTACTGGCCAGTAATATGTCATTGATGTATAAAACTAGAAAAATATGCTTACTCCCACTGAACTTAAGGTATATACAATCATCAACTACATTCATCTCAAAATCGAACGAGATTATAACTTGATGAAATTTGTAATACCATTGACGGAAAGCTTGCTTAAGCCCATAGATGAATTTCTTTAGCTTGTAAACCATTTGCTTTAAGTTTCCCGACACAAAGTTTTCTAGCTGTATCATATAAATCGTCTCCTCAATGTCACCATTGAGAAATACAGTCTTTACATCTATCTAGTGTAACTCAAGGTCAAAATATGCCATTATTGGTATTATTATGCCAAAAGAGTCTTTCGATGAAACCGAAGAAAAAGTCTCTTTATAGTCAATGCCTTCCTTTTGAATAAAGCCCTTTGCAATAAGGCACGTCTTATATCTCTCCATATCTCCTTTTGAAACCCTCTTGGTCTTAAATATCTATCTGCAACCAATGAGTTTCGCTCCTTCAGGCAAATGGACAAGATCCCAAATGTCATTGTCTTTTATGGACTTTATCTCCTTATTCATGACATTAATCCACTTCTAAGAGTTAGAACTTGCATGGCTTGATGGAAACTAATTGGATCATCCTCCACCACTCCAATGTCAACCTCATGTTCTTGGAGAAATATGATATAATCATCAGAAATCACACTTTTCCTTTCTCTAGTAGATCTCCTTAATGGCATTGGTTCTAGAAGCTATTGAGTTTGTTCTTATAGAACAATTTCTTGATTTTAAATATGAGGTTCTTCGATATTGTCTTGATCCAGAATTGCTTCTTGAACAATGTCATGAAAAGAAGCCTGATTTTGATCATTGTCAATAACAATTGGAGGAATAGTGACATATTCTTCTTCAAAGACAATATCTCTAATTCCATCTCCCCCCGCAAACTTAATATCCTTGAAGAACCGAGTAGTTCCCATCTCGAAAATCCACTTAGTCATAGGATCATAAATTTGTAACCCTTTGACCTCTCAGAATATTTAATAAAATAGTAGCTGACAGGTTTGGAGTCTAGTTTCTTTTCATTTGGCCTATAAGGCTTTGCCTTAACTAGACAACCCCAAATATGCAAGTGCTTCAAACTAGGATTCTTGCCTGTCCAAAGCTCATAAGGGGTTTTGGCAGTTGCTTTAGTTGGAACTCTGTTGAATATGTAAGCTGTAGTCTTTAAAGCTTCTCCCTAAAAAGATTCTAGCAAGGTAAAATGACTAATCATACTCTTCAGCATGTCCTTAAGTGTTCTGTTTCACCTCTCAGTAACACCATTCATGCTAGGTGATCCCGGCATGGTGTATTATGGAACGATACCGCACTCCTCTAGGAACTTAGCAAATGGTCCATGACATTGTTCACTTGATCTATCATATCTGCTAGAGTATTCTCCACCATGGTTTGATTTGACGCCTTTAATCCTTTTGCTGAGTTGGTTCTTAACTTTAGCCTTATAATTCTTGAACACATCTAGTGATTGGGACTTCTTATAAATAAGCTATAGGTAGCCATATCGTGAGAAATCATCTATGAACGTAATAAAATTTTGCTGACCATTTCAACAAGCCGTAGGGAATGGCCCATAAATATCTGTATGAGTTAGTTCTAAGACGTTTGAGGCCCCGTTGGCACCTAATCTCCTTATGTTTGTCTGCTTTCCCTTTATGCAATTAGCACAAATTTCAAAATCTGTAAAATCAAGGAGATCAAGAATCATGTCCAACACAAGTCTTTTAATTCTCTGCTTAGAGATATCACCTAATCTCTTATGCCATGATGAAGCAGAATTCTGATCGGTTAATTTTCGCTTTATACCACGTGTACTTATATGCAGGGTTTCATTAAATGAAGTAGTTGTATTAAGTAAATAAAGGTAATTATAAATAGATAAAGAACCAGAATCAATAACTTTTGAATTTTAAAAATGACTAAATTGATTATTTCCAAATAAATAAGAATAACCAAATTTGTCCAGTGTAGAAATAGAAACCAAATTCCATTAAATGATGGTACAACATGAGTCTTATTCAAATCTAAATAAAATCCAGTCCTTAATAATAACCTAAATGTTCCTATTGCCTCAACTTCTACTGGCTTGCCATTGCCTACATAGATGTATCTTTCACCATTACTTGGCTTTTGACAGCTCAAGCAACCAGTAGTAGCACTAGAATCTATCCACCAAATGTGTCTTGGTACCGAAGTTAAATTAACCTCAGAACAAACTAGATTGGGAAGTGTACCTTTCTTTGCACGCCATGCATGATAATTGGTACATTGTTTTTTTTCTTGTGTCCAATACCTCCATAAAAGAAATAGTAAAAGTCATCACCTTGTCCTTTATGTTGTTTCTTTTGTGGTGCGGCAACCGCAGCTTCTTTACCCTTTTTCTTTTCTTATTCTTGTCCTTAGAGGTTGTAGTCATAATGAGAACTTTTTGCCTTCTTTTGCTTCAGCCTTTCTTCTTCTTACACACAATATGAGAAGAGCTCATTAAGTGACCATGTGTCCTTTTGACAGTTGTAGCTCACCTTAAATTAACTGAACTGTGCAGGAAGATATTTCAAAACTAAATGCACAAGTAAGTCCTTAGATAGCTCTAACTTGAGTGTCTTTAGTTTTGAAGCAAGATGAGACATCTCTATAATGTACTCCCTTATGTTCCCTTTTTTCTGTGTACCTAATTGACATAAGGTTTGCCAAAAGCGTACTTGTTTCAGTCTTTTTATTCTTGGCGAACCTCTTCTCAATTTCCTTAAGGAAACCTTTGGCTGTAGTAGCCTTTTCGAACATAGTGCCGCTAAAAGTTTTTGAAATAACATGCTTCATGATCATAAGACTCATGCAATTCGAACGGTCCTACCTTTCCATGTCCCTTTTATCATTAGAGGAACTGTTATCTGTAAGGGTAGCAGGCTGCTCAACCCTTAATGTAAGGTCCAGATCTATGACACCAAGAACAATCATAACATTCTCTTGCCATGCCTTGAAGTTTGTGCCATTAAGCATGGGAATTAAATTGATGCTAGCAGAAATATTAAAAGTAGAACTTGCAACCGAACAGAGAACAAAACAACAAGCTCGCATAAGTTCTATAACATACTTAAATAAATTCAAATAATGATAGGGCCCATCACAAGATACCTAGCACAACATTAATACTTAGTCTTTGGATAGAAATATTAACTTGTATGTAGTACTCTTGGTGTGTAATCATACACTGACAATAAGAACATGTCAATCAATAAATCTTCCTTTGGATCGATTTATTATTCACATGTAAAAAAAAAACCGAATAATCTAGGTGTACATGCAATTCTGTTAAATATTAGCCTTCCTTTGGGCAGGTCAATATTCACATAAGTTGCATGGACATAATCGTTTACATTCTATAACAAATTAATTTCTACAAGAGATGCCACTTTAGTGACATATTGTTTCTATTAATTTATCTCAAAATATATATAAAATACCAATATTTGAATCTAAAATTGCACTAAAAATGACCAAAATAAAAATAAAAATAAAAAATAAAAAAGTAAAAAATTTTGGTCAAAAGTCAACCAGGTCAAAGCCAATGGTCAAAGTCAAAGTCAATGGTTAAAGTCAGTCATTATAGTCAAACTGGGTCGGGTACTACGGGTCAAGTACTGTGTGGATGGGTTAACTCTATCCAGCTCTATCACAACCCAATTACCCAAAATTTGACTCAATATTTAAAATCAACCCAAAATTTGACCCAGACACAATTTGTTCTTAATATAACTGATGGGCTTGACAAACCTTAAGCCCAACTGAAATATACTTGACTTGGTAACCAATATAATCCAATGTACACCAAAACAGTTTTGGCAAGTTAAAACGGTTTTGGAAATTTATTTTTTTAACTCATTATTAAGAAAGAAAAAAAAACTTTCTGAAAAACTTAATTGTTAACCTGAATTCAATCTTAGTGTGTATGTGTGTGTGTGTATATATATAACGAATCCTTTATGTATATAAATGATTTCAATGATTACTAAATCTAGAACAACGATTTTAACGAAATCGTTTATACATGTAACCTTCGTTTGATTTGTCAAAAGTATTACATACATAAACAAATCTTGTTTTATATCCCAACAAATATATATATATATATATTTATAAAACCAAATTCAACCAAAATTTTCCCAAATAATTGTTCTAAAATTAAAAATTCAACCAAAAATTTTGAGAAAATACTTCTCAATGATTCAACATTAAGAGGCTTCGATGCCACTTGTTGGAGGAAACTTTCATAGATAAAAACCATCACCAAATACAGAATCTCATGTTAATTCATCAAGAAATTTAACAGAAGCATACATAAATTTATGTAAACGGATATGATCATTGAATCTTTTGATTTTTGATCTTTTGATTTTTGATCTTTTAAGCCAATGCGTATGGTTTCTCTTAGAAGAAGCCTTCTCTCTTTTCTAATGATAACATGTCAGAAAAGAATCATATGTACGTCTTGGAGACCATAACCATTTATAAATATTTTAACTTTGTTTTATTTCTATTTTAGCCTATTATAAAAACAGAAATTAAACTTTTAGGTCTTTGCATATAAATGGGCCTATACTTTATAAGATGCTTTAAAGCCCAAAACTTTATACTTTATTAGATCACTTTAATTAGGCTCAATCTTATGATAGCCCATAATATAAAATTATTATATATATATATATATGTATGCCTACACGGATTAAATCCAACAGAGAGGGGATTCACGAGAGTCTCTGTGGATGAGTTTGATGCTAAAGTCATTATTACTAGATGTAGTTTTTCCACAAAATAGCAAGATTGGGAAGCTGATTAGAAACAAGATGAGAAAAGGCATTATTTTCTTAATTGGTTTCATGGCTAATTTGGCTGAGAATGTTTGTAAATTAAGTGTTGATTTGCTGCCTACATATATACTAAACAATGAGCAAATTGTTGGAAAAAAAAGTAAAAAGTGAGATAATTTTTTTTCCATTGATTTAATATCATGACACTATTTAGTTTTTTTTTTTAAAAGCAAAATCCATAAAATCTAAGTGGATTTGGGATTCCTTTGTCTTTTTTCCCCAACTATTTTTATATATGAGCACTTAATGCCTTTTTATTTTTTAAAATTAATTGCAAAAATTCACCTTAAATGTAGCTTTTCTAATACTGTGCCTTTCGAATTTCAAAATGTAACATGCATTTTGAACCATATGTTGAAAAAATAATACGCAGCGAAATTTTAAAAATTTTAAATTAGAGTATTTTTCAAAACACAAGTTTGACATGCTATATGTATACATTAACCCGATCTTATTGACCTTGTATACGCCGAAAAGCTCCCGAAATCTGTGTAGAGAAGTAACGTTCCAAAAGAGCCTCAACCAACTGGTCTTCTTTGCTATTCTCTATCCACGATCGGAGTGAGTGTGGACTCACACATATAGCTCTTCCTCAAGGTGACTCTCCTTCCAACCAATTGAGAGAACCCAAAGCTATTGTTCGTGATTTGTGAACAAGGGCTCTCAGGGAGTTTCAGATTCTCACCAGTAGAGTATCACTCTTAATCTCTCTATTGATTCGAATAAATCATTAGACTTACTCCTTATTTATAGAGGTTAGGTCTATGGTCATTCCTTATCAGATAAGGTCTTAAAAATTCAAAACGGAATCAAATTCGGGTCAATATTGGATAAGATATGCGTAAAAACGCATGAAAACGCGCGATTTTTAATTCGCACATAGGCAGGCCGAACTTGCTTGATCGGCAGGCCGAACTTTAAGATCGGCATGCCGAACTGCCGAAATAAAAATCATGCGAATCTTTTATTTTTCACCCGAGATTCTATAGGATAAAGCCTCAGTTTAATTCAAATAACCCAATAGAGAAGTTATCTAATTAAAACAACTTTATCTAGATAATCTCTAAGAAAATAAATAGATTCCTAATAATTCTACAAGTTTATCTTGATTTAATTTATCCAAAATTAAATCAACTGATAAACAGACAAGAATTATTTGACCTCAATAATTCAACAAGTTTATCTTGAATTAATTTTGTGAATTAATTTTATTCACAAAATTAATTTAACCGATAAACAGACATAAATTATTTGATTCTTTCAAATTTTCAACCAATCTAATAAATCGATATAAGTAACCAATTATTGTAAAAGCATGCCATATCGTTACAGGATTTTGTGACCTAGCAAAGGGGACCAAATGGACCTATATAGTTCAAGCTCCTGATAATTATGAAACCCAATATCCCAGATATACATTTCATAATTATTAACTCCAACGCTACTGTACTAAAAGCTTGGAGCTGCACTCTCGAACTCTATAGAATTACGAAGCCCGTATAGCTAAGTCTCCATGACATATCATAGTGTATCGTTTCCCCATAGGATTATCCATAATCGGCTTAAGGACAAGTTCTGTCTTACCTTCCCGATTATTTTTATCTTTCGTTCCATTATCTCACCATCGAAAAACTTGCCATCCAAAGATAGTATACCATTCGGTTACACCTATGTATCCAAATGGTTGAGCGCTCCAGTTTTTCAATTATAGGATAACGCATATAAGAGGATATCACTACTCCTAAAGAGGAGTTATGGATTCTATATCTATGAATAACAGGTCTACGTCATCAAGAGTCATGCCTCCAATGTACCGGCATGCATACCACTATTAAGATGTGGGTGTCACCCTTTGGTACATCAAAAGACACAAGTCAAGACAACAGACCCACTAGTCATCTCAGGATTAAGATGCAATACAAATGATTGTCTAAAGTGAATCGATTTGCTAAGATAGAATTATTAATCCAAATCAATTCACTTTATGTCCCGATCCAACACATCGTCACCTATGACAACGTGCCAATGTTTCTATTCACGGAGTCCACCTCCGATGGTCAAGACAAACCATCTCCCAATAGGGATATAGTCAACATAATAATCTTTATATGAATAAAGCGCCCAACTTTATTCCCTCGATTGCGGATCTTATGATTTAAACCGTCACCTTAAGAATCGTGTCTTCCGCATAATCTATCCATCATATGCCCAATTCTTAAAGGTTTAGACTGACAGTCTTAGACTATTGTTTGCTTATCATACATTCAACAAATATGAACATAAAGAGGACAAGATTTGATATATAAATAATAAATGAATTCTTTATTGATAAAAATGTCTTCAAAACCTCATTATATTTTTACTCCTTAGGGCATACATGTCTAACACCATAGACCTTGTAATATGTGGCCCTCGAATTTTAAAACATAGCCTGCATTCCCCCGAACTATAAAATATTAACAAAAAAAAACTCCTTTTGTTAGAATTTTTAATAAAACTTAGTACATAAATAAAAGCATTTTGATAACTTTATCATATTTAAAGCTAATTTGAATTTAAAAAGTTAAGATAATTTAAAAATTTTAATTGTTGAAAATTTAAACTTAAAAACTTTTAAAATTCTTTCAGAACAAATAATCTCTTCTTTAACTTTCATGTGGTTGTACCAGGATAAGTTAATAGTCCAATGGTTTCGTAAACTATTCAACAATACCATTATTTATGTAATATTGTGTCATATATGGTTAAAATAATAATTCAAAGCTAATTTGAATTTAAAAGGTTGATATAATTTAAAAATTTTAATTGTTAATATAAAATATTAACAAAAAAACTCCTTTTGTTAGATTTTTTAATAAAATTTAATACATAATATAGAAGTTTTTTAATAACTCTATTATATTCAAAGCTAATTTGAATTTAAAAGGTTGACATAATTTAATTAATTGTTGAAAATCTAAACTTAAAACTTTTAAAATTTTTTTAAAACAAATAATCTCTTCTTTCACTTTTATGTGGCTATACCAAGGTAAGTTAATAATCAAATGGTCTACTAAATGTGTCATTTATGCTCAAAATAATAATTCAAAGAGTTTTTTGTTGACACTTTATAGATCAGGGGAACAAATGTTACGTTTTGAAGTTTCGGTGTTTAGTATTATAACGACAATAGTTAAGGAGAATTTTTGTAGTTAATCATATTTTTTAATTCAATTTTAGAATATTAATTAACTCTTGCAGGATTGAAAGATTTAGAGAGTGTTTAGTAACCAAGTTGGAGCTTAAACACTGTAGTTAGTGGCGGAGCTACTCAAGACCAAGGTGGGTGGCAACCCCTTGAAATTTTTTTAATTCTGACGTTGTTCATAAAATTTTATAAAAATCATATTGCAACCCCCTCTGAAGTTATACTCCGCCCTCCTGAAATTATATTCTACCTCTCTTGAATTTATACTCCATCCCTTGATTAATTTTCTAGCTCCGCCGTTTGCTATAACATGTAAGAACTTTATACTGTAGCACGTAAAAGCTTTACAATGTAGCAGTTGAAAACTTTAAGGTTAGAACTTGATTCCTAAATACTTTGATAGTCGTTGGTAATTAAGACTTTTAATTTATTTTGATTACCACTCTTGATGTAAAGTTGAAGTTTGGATATGGGAAAATTTATGACCTCAAGTTTGATGTTGTTAGTTTAATGATTTTGTCACCCTTTGGAGAGAGCATTATCCTAAAAATGATTAAGGTGTTTGGAAAGAATGGTTAAAACGAATGGTTTGAACTAGTTTTAGTTAAGAATACAATAGCATATGAAAGCTTAACACTGTAGCAACTTTTTGCTTTTTGATGTACATGCTGGGAGGTTTGCACTCTTTGTTTTATAAAACTAATTGGTTTTAACCGAGAGCCAAATACTCTAAGTGTTTGTCTTATGTGTGTGTTTTCTTAAGATATGTTTGGCACATTGTATTGTATTATATTGCATGACCTTGTATTATATTGTTTTATATACAAAAAATATAATGTAATACAATACAATACAATACAATACGTTGTGCCAAACAAACCCTTAGGCATTAGTTTAATGTGCTTGAGCAGAGTAATGGAAGTTAACATTACTAAGTCAACCAACACAAGTTATTTATTTATATATATGGATTTTTGTCAATTTGATACCTTGCATTTTAAAAAAAACATCATATTGGTACCATGTTGTTTGCAAAATATCAAAATGGTACCTTATAGTTTTTGAAAATATCATTTTGGTACCCTAAGTCTACGTTTTATGACTTGAAATTTCTAACTTACCATTTCATAATTAATCCTAAATTATTTTGTTAAAACTATAAAATAAAATAGATACAAAATAATACAAAAAAAAAGAAGAATGAATACACACACATGCTTTTCTTTAATGATTTTTATTTAAATAGTTTAACAAATTAATTTGGAGTTCATCAATGGAAAGGTAAAAAAGAAATTTCGTGTGTAAAAAATAAACTTAGGTACCAAAATGAAATTTTTAAAAATTACAAAGTAGCATTTTCATATTTTTTTTAAAAAACAAGATACCGATGTGATATTTTTCTAAAACACAAGATACTAAAATAACAATAACCTTTTTTTCTTGATTATCATCATTGACATATTTAATTTATAGGGAGATAGCGGGAAATATCAGTTTTAAGAGAGGTAATTAAAATTAATGCCAGATTTTTGAAATAGGTCTATTAAATATCACATTAAGGAAAACCAACTTTGTTTTGATGAGTAAATACTAAAAATACCCTATTTGTTTATTTTCTCTTTCTTTTTTATCCTCTTCCCCCTCTCTCTTTTCATCTGCCACTTCTTTTTTTTTCCTTTCTCTCTCTTTCTCCTCTTCTTTGGCCGATCTCCTCCCTTCTCTGTCTTTGTGGCACAATGATGGAGACAAAAGTTGAAGGACTGGTAACAACGATGGAGTGAAGTCGCAGGATGGCAGTGACCTAGTCTTCTCCAACGATCGATCTGTGCAGTCCAATGTCGACGTGAATCTCCATCTTCTTCTTCGACCCTCACTCTATGTTCTTCTCCTTCGCCTCTCACCATCAAAGAAAATGGTTTCGACGTTGTCTTTTCTGAAGACGAGAGACGCGATTCTCTGTCTCTCGATTCTCTGTTGTTCTCATTTAGTGCTGTTGTCAAGAATGGTGTTGTGAGGATCATTCGTCGTCCCTGGCACAATAGCTTTGTCGTCATTGTAACACCGATCGTCTATGGTGGGATCTCGCCGACCATTGCAGCAAGAGAGAGAAAGAAAGGAGAGGGAACGTAAGTGAGACAAAGAGAATCTGATAAAAAAATGGAAAATGAAAATAAAAACAAATATCGGATCTTATTAGAGCATGGTTGATGGGAGATATTTGAGGTGTTTTGATATACATAATCATTTTAATTTGAACATCTAAATTACAATGCGACATTTACTAACATCCTAGAATAATTTTTGCTACCAATAGTTTGAAATTTCTGATATTTCTTGCAATTAAATTTTGATATTTCTTGCAATTTCTCTAATTGAAATTTAATATATTTAAAAGCCTTTAAAGGCTTTCGTTTCGTCCACTTGGTTTAGATCTATTTTCTCATTTGTTTTTGTTCTTTTCCTTTCTTTTTCTTTTTAGTTCTAAAGACTTAGTTGAATAATATCGTTCTAATTATATTATTCTAACTGTTATAATATAAAGCTCTGACATACTACACTTTAAATTAAAAATAAATTACAATATAACACTCTCATATGCTACAATAAATTCGCTTGTTAATGCATTTAAGGTCTCTTCTCCACTTTAAAAAAAAAAAAAAAAAAACCTTCTCCTTCGATTTCTCGTTGAACTAATACCTGTTTCCTTCACGCTCTTATTCTCTTCTCTTGTCTTCTTATTATTGTTGCCGATCCGTTTCTTTTTTTCCTTGCTCTTTTCTTTCAATTTCTGAGGTTTCTTCTTCACTATATTTAAAAAAAAAAAAAAAAAAAAAAAAAACTCATCTCTATTGGATCTCACTGAGCTCAATCGTTATATTTTGTGGCATTTCTTCTTCATTATTGAATCACTAAACAGTGAGTCTTTCAAAATTCGAAGTTGCTTTTGCCCTAATCCACTCTTATTGAATCGTTGCCTTTATTTTGCTTATTATCTCCTTGTTATTCATCTGATTATTTTCGTGCTTATTTGGGTTGTTTTTACGTTCAACATAAAAATGTACATAGAGGATTATTTTCATAAATTCATATTGATCAATGTAACTTACTTTGCTTTGCCTATTATTTCCAAAACCAGTTACAGGACGCCGGAAACTATAAAAAATCAGTCATTTTGCCACTACATCCAATTTCTAGAGTGTTGGTCAAAACCAGTTCTCAGCCAATCAAATAGTATAAAGCTCTCACATGCTACAGTAATAAAACAAAAAGTTGTTATAACGTAAAGCTTTCACATGCTCTAATATTTTAAACTAAAATAAACTTCAACATGTTTCTAACCACATTTCTTAAACACTCTATTCGTCCATATCACCAATGAATTTGCTTGTGCAGCCTATAATTAAGTATTAAAAATATATTAAAATATTAGCTAAAGGGTTGATTAAACATTAAAAAATGATTAAAAACATTTTATTTTAATTCCTTTTTTTTTTTTTTCGTCCGTCCAGTTCTCTCTCTTTGTCTCTCTACCGTAAATCAAAAAGACAAACCCTTCAAGACAAAACCAAAATCAATCAATTAGAACCCTCCCCGTTTCCCACGCCGTCGCCCAACCCTCCCCATTCCCAGCCCACCGTCGCCCACCAGCACCCCCGCCCCCACCCACGCCACAGCACTCCCCCCACCTTTGCTTTTGTCTTTCTGTTCTCTTTCTTTCTGCTTTTGTCTGGAAAAACACAATTAATCAACCAAGAAAACTCTTCTTAGAGCAAAACCCAGGTTGGATAATCTGATCACTTTTTGCTTGCTTTCTTTCTCCAAAAAAAAAAAAAAAGATTGTATATTTTCTGATGATCATCGATTATTGCTATGTTCTGTTTCTTAAATTCGAAAAATTTGTTTGCTTTTGTAGAGCTTACTTTGTATCTATTTTCATCAGAGTATTTTTTGTTGAAGTTTCTCTTTCTCTCTCTCTTAAATGATATTCCTTGTTAAATGTTCATGTTGAATTAGAGCCTTCAGCTAAACTGAAATGGGTTCTCTTTTAATTTTTCCTAATTTTTCTGGGAAACCGAGAAAAAGAGCAGATATATGATTTAAAGTAATTTTTTTTAGTGTGATCATAAGCGTGTGTGTGTGTAGATACTTAAATCAGAGAAAGGTTAGTTTTTCTCATTTTTATGGGAAAAAAAATTTGAAGTGCAGAGCTAATACATGGTGATTTTAAAGAAATGATCGAGAAATCGGGAGAAATCGAGCTAAGAGTGATCAAGAGAAATCGAGAGAAAGGAGAGTGAGAAAAGAGGGAGGGAGAGAAAAAATTAGAAAAAATGATAATAAATTTTTAATTATTTTTTACTGTCTAATTATCTTTATGTATTTAATTATAGTTTTAATATATTCTTTAAATTTAATTATATGCCATGTCAGCAATTCCGTGAGTGACATAGACAGAATTCGTTGGAGGGGGCAGAGTGACTGGTCTTTTATAGTTTGGGGATGTTTTAACTGGTTTTGAAAAATCAGGGAATAAAGTGAAGTAGGGTGCATAGATCAGAGGGAATTTATGAAAATAATTGATATATATTTAGATTGTGTGGATTATTGAGTTCGTTTGTTCTTTCTTTACTTTTCTTTTTCTTTTTCTTTTTTTTAAATATGATTCTCTATGTATTTTTCTGGTAAGATTATTTCTTCTTTCCCGATTCCTTGTTATCAGTTTCTGCTATGTTTGCTTTGTGTATGAAAAATTTGTGGATAAAATGTGGGTATAAGATTTATTTCTTCTTTTCTCATCGCTCAGATTTGATAAAATTGGACAAATTTCAGAATTGGGTACTTTGTTGATTTGTTCTTGTTGATTTTAGAGTGTATTTAATACGAGTAATACAACTCTTTACTATTTTATTGTGTGGATTATGTTTAGTTCTCTGTTCAATCTCACATATCACATATGTGATGGATTTTTTATGGTTAGCAAAGTCAGTTTTGAACATGATTTTTCATGAATACCAGAATTATTGGATGTTCTTCGATAATAGATTGCTGAACTTTCTTTGTTGTTCCTTTGATTTCTTATCTGTAATTTTGTTCAGGCTCTGATTTTAAGCAGTCCTAGCCAAAGGAGTTTGAAGAGGGAGAAAGCATTTTAGCAGCTCTTTAAATTAGATTAACATGGAGGACAAGTCTCATAATCAAGAAAGATGCCACAGACGTAATTCATCCTAACCAGAACTTAAAGCTGCCATTCTTGTTTACATCGGTATATGTTTACATCGTTTCGGCTTTTATATACTATTTTAGTAATGCTTTATATATTCTCTTTTTTTGTTTGGCTTTTTTCTATTTGCAGCCTTGTATTACATGTTTTTTCTTTCAATTTGGTTTCTTGAAAAAAATTGTAGAGGCGTGATATAAAGTCCAAAGTCACTTCGTTCTTTAAAAAAAAAAAATGTCATGACAGTTAATTTTGTTCTTCATCCAAGAGACACCTCTGCAGAAAATCAAAAGTATACTTTGACGTTTACGTGAATGCATCTTTGGTTATTTGAATAGGAGTGAAGCATTCAACTATCTCTTCAGGGTCCAACATTGAATCGTAATTTACAATGTATTCTTGGTGCTTTAAGATAAAAAATGATGTGGCGTTGGATACTTAGAAGATTATATATATATATATATATATATATATATGTATGTTTGTATGTATGTATGTATGTATGTATATACTATCCTTGTTATGTTTTGCTTCATTTTAACTCTTGATGATTTCATTTATGTACACTTTTGGGTAGCCAACGAGTGAATAATGTTGTTACCCTCAATGATCATGAGTACTGCAATGAGCACGACATTGATCACATTGCTCTTGTATGTAAGTTCTTTTTATTACTCCTTTGAAACTCTACAAATTTGCATCCAAACGAAGATTATATATTTTGCTTATTTATTTGTTCAGGACTACGAGGTTTTCATATAATAGATCCACTGATAGGCGTGATTTGAAATAGATGTTTGCTAAAGGCTGCTTGGTGCTTCTGCTTTTGATCTCTTATCTTTTTATTAGGTTAACTAATCACTTTTAAGTAAGGATTGAATTCCAATAGCAGTAGTTGAATTCTTAAGGTAAATTTTCATGCATTTAGTGGTTGGAGACTATTCTATCACAAGACATCTTAGCATAATATTTTAAAGCTTTTTTCACTTGTGGTTAGAGCTTTTAGCGAAAATGCTGTTTTTATACAATTCCATGAGTGTCAACTTATTAATGCCTCAGTGTTGTTATTGTACTTTTTTCTGGTATAGTCATCACGATTTTATTGACTTAAATTAATAATCATTCATATGGCGGCATCTATTTGGCTAAGCCCATTGGATTTGGTTCTTGCATTTTTTTCCTTGTCACACGTGGATATGTGCAGATTAATGGTTTGGTAGTTGTGTTGAATTAGTCTTTTAAGTTAGTAGTTAAAACAGAGTTTAGTGGTAGTTAACTATCAATTAGTTTGTTTGCTAATGTAGTTATCTAATGTTGAACAAACATCCAATAACTCAGGTATAAAAGGTAGTTGTTAGGATTAGAAGGCCTATAAATAAAGCCTTTATGAACCTGGTTTGAAAAGAGAAAGGGAGGGATTCAATTGGATCAGTTTTGTAGACGACTTGAGAGAGAATTGAGAGAGGTTTAAAGAGAAAATCAGAAGGAAGGGCCCCGGTTCATGTAGTAGAACTTTGAGAATTCTTCTTCATTTTCCTTCTCCATTTCATTCTCTTCTTTCCTGTTTTGATATGTTTTCTAGTTTGGGGAGTTTGTACATTGATTGCTTGAATTTTTAAGACGTTTTGGTTTCTCTTTTGGAACGTCTCTGGGACTGCAACATCAACCAGCTGAGTAGGCTCCAAATTTAATTTGATTGTGATGTTATTCTGTATTTTGGGAATAACTTTAACTTTAGGTTTTGCTTTCTGAATGTATAGTTTCCTTCTCAATTTTCATGTCTAAATTGTGAAAGAGTTATTGAACTTAAATCAGACTATGGCTTTGCTGGTTTAGTTATTGTAGCAGTTCTGAGGCTCGAGAAATTGTCATCTCAGAGAAATCCGCACGTGGTCAAATGTATCCAGGACTTATCAACTTATTTCACTTTAGCTTTGAATGTCGTTGTTACATGGAATAAAAATTTCATGATGTTACATGAAATCAAGTTGAAATTTCAAATTTTTTCTCTTCTTTGATCTCACTGTTGCAAGTGACTAAATTGTTTCTCTCTACTCAAAAGTTGCAAGTGACTGAATTGTTTCTCTCTACTCAAAGAGAAGGAGAGAATTACTCCTGCATCTTCAAAGCACCCATGGATACTATATCACAGAAATTTATACTGGATGTGCTATTGTTTTATTTGATTTTTCTGCTAAGAAGCTATTAAGAGTTGGACTTTTATGGTGCTGGCATGTAACCATAATGTAATTCTCTTTGTTTCGCTTTGTTATTTATTTTGTTCTTTTTAGGATACCGTCCTTTATTCTTTGTATTTGATCCACTAATAAAAAAGGAGATTTTGTATTTAAAAAAAAAAAATGCAATGTCTCACACATGTGAAGCACTTTTTTTAACTAGTAATTGAAAAAAAAAAAAAAAAACACGCATAAAATTGCTCAAACAAGTTGCCTGATTACCGATCACAAAATGTAGGGTTAGAGTCACTTGAAAACAGCCGGAAATTGATCGCTAGAGTTGACAATCACCAGTTGGTTTACCGACTGAAATACACACCTTTGGCTCAACTCTTAGTGGTCAGTTCAATAGCCGAACTGACTAAAACTAGTTGTTTCGGTTGGTTTACCAACTGAAACACACACCTTTGGCTCAGAGCTCAATGGGCAGTTCAATAGCCGAAACAGCCCTACAATTAGTCATAATCCAATGACCTTGGTTCAAAGTCCAAAAGCCCAACAAGATGAACATGTTATTGCAAATGATTCAATTGGATGACACAAAATCAAGAGAAAGTCAACAACAATGATCAACGATATTCAAATTGGTAATCCGATGAGACACATTGTTTTGTTGTTGACCATGCCCTTCTATGCCCTAGGTTTGCTTTCCAAGACCTTGAGGGCTGAGAACTGTGCTAGGTTGAACCACCTTTTGCGGAAGCTCCTAAGGCAACAAAAATGGATCGAAGCAAGTGGTGTTTTGAGTGTGTTGTTGAGAGGGACTGGTAAAGACAAGTCACTGCCCAACAACCGCTTCAAGTATACTGTACATATTTTGTAGTGTAGAGAAACGCGTTTGAGAGAAAGGTGAATTTCTTCATTGAATTCAGAATCGATTACAACAGGTGGTTATATACATAATATGTAGCCTAGGAAACAGAAATAATATGCCAATAAACTAGGTAACTACTTGATTTTGTATATACTGCTAAACAACCAACTAGAAAACCTAGAAATCAGGAATTTACATAAGATTACACAACTTTCCTAATAGAGCTATATAATTCGACACTCCCCCTCAAGCTGTTGAATGGATGTCCTCCATTCCAAGCTTGCTAACAATGTCTTGAAACACTGTGCTTTGCAGCCCCTTTATGAGTACATTTGCTAATTGATCATTAGTTGAAATAAACAGAGTACATATTAGGCCGCTATCAAGCTTCTCCTTGATAAAATGTCTATCAACTTCTATATGCTTCATTCGGTTGTGTTGTACGGGGTTATGAGCAACACTGACGACAGATTTGTTGTTGTAGTACAATCTCACTTGTCCTTCCCATTTTGTCTTCAGATCATCAAGAATTATCTTCAATCACAGTAGTTCACATATTCCCATAGCCATTGACCTAAATTCGGACTCTGCACTTGATCTTGCCACCACGTTTTCTTTCTTACTCCTCTATGTCACAAGATTCCCTCCTAAAAAGGCACAATAACCAGAAATTGACCTTCTGTCATCCAAAGACACCACAAAATCAGCATCCCCACAAAATCAGCATCAGTATAGGCCTCTAATGTCATGCTTCCTCCGTTCTTGAACAAAATTCCTCTTCCAGGGTTGCCCTTCAAATATTGCAGGATTCTATGAACCGTCTTAAGATGCATCTATTTAGGATTGTGCATAAATCTACTAACAACACTCACAGCAAATGCGATCTCAGGTCTCGTATGTGCCAAATAGATCAGCCTCCCAACAAGTCTCTGATAAGAACCTCTATTGACCATAGGATCCTGTGGAGCATTGCATAGTCCATGATTGAACTCAATGGGCGTGTTTACCGGTTTACAACCCAACTTCCCCGTTTCCTTTAGTAGATAAACACATACTTCTGTTGAGAAATAAAGATTTATTGTTGCGAATGTGCCACTTCAACACCTAGGAAGTATTTCAATTTCCCAAGTTCCTTGATGTCAAATTCTTTCAGAAGACATCGTTTTAAATTACCCATCTCTCCTGCATCATTGCGCGTTATGATAATATTGTTAACATACACCAACAGGGCTATTACTCCCCTTGAATCCGAATGTCTCACAAACAAAGAATGGTCGCCTTGACTCTATTTATATCCCAAGGTAGTCGTTGCCTTGGTGAACCTTTCAAACCAGGCTCTTGGTAATTGTTTGAGTCCGTCAAGAGCTTTCTTCAACTTACACACCATTCCTTCTTTAGATTTGAAGCTAGGAGGAACTTCCATATAAATGTCTTCCTCTAGGTCACCATGGAGAAATGCATTCTTAACATCAAACTGTTGTATGTTCCATCCAAAATTGGTAGCCAATGACAAAAGGACCCGTATTGTATTCATCTTCGCAACAGGAGCAAATGTCTCAAGATAATCAATGCCATAGGTTTAAGTGTACCATTTGGCGACCAACTGTGCCTTGTATCTTTCTATCGAGCCGTCTAACTTGTACTTCATAGTAAAAACCTATCTACATCCAACTGGTCTCTTTCCTCTAGGCAATTCGACCATCTCCCATGTCTTGTTCTTTTCAAGAGCTTCTATCTCTACTTTCATAGCATCCTCCCACCTTTTGTTCCCTAATGCCTTAGATAGATTTCTCGGAATGGGAATTGTGTGAGGGTTGCTTAAGATGGTTCTATGGCTTTGGGATAGGTTTTGGTAGGTCAAGAATAGGTACAGAGGATGTTTAGTGCAAGCTCTAGTTCCTTTCCTAAGTACAAGTGGTAGGCCGGTATCACTTGTTGTTTCTAGTTCATCTATTGATTCAATGGTCTCGGTTGAGGGTGTGGAAGTGGGCTTGGATATCTGAGCAGTAGCACGAATAGGAGATTATACTTGTACCGATCGAGAAACTGGAATTTTCTTCCTGGAATAGACCTGTAGTGGTTGAATCTTGTCTTGTTTCCCTTTATCTTTCATCACTTTACGTGACTTAGATGACTCTATAGTAGGTTGAACAACGAGTAACTTGACAAGTGACTCTGAAATGGGTTCAAATGGAGATTGAGACTCGACAGGTGACTCTGGTGACTCTAAAACGGGTTTGAATGGAGATGGAGACTCAACACGTTGACTAGGAAAATCAAGAAGCACCAATTCCTTCATTCTATCTTCACTCAAGCTCTCCCCCTAAAGATTAGAAGGCGGGAAAAAAGACTCATTTTCAGCAAATGTAACATCAGCGGAAACGAAAAATTTGTTGGTAGGTGGATGAAAACACTTATAACCCTTTTGTGTAGAAGAATACCCAATAAAAATACACCTAAGAGCACGTGGATGAAGCTTCCCTCTATTTTGAGAGTGGACATGAACAAAGGCAACACTTCCAAAAATTCTAGGAATAAGATTGTTTGAAGCATTGAAATTTGGAAAAAAACTTGGTGAGAAATTCAATTGGACTTTTGAAGGCAAGGACCCAAGTTGGAAGTCTATTAATAAGATTGGTAGTAGTTAAAACAGCTTAGCCCCAATATTGTTTAGGAACATTTTTGTGAAATAATAAAGCTCTCGTGACATCTAGAAGATGGCCCTTTTTGCGCTTAGCGACTTCGTTTTGTTGCGGAGTAGTAATACAAGAAGACTCATGAATGATCCCTTCTTTTTGAAAAAAAGGAGAGAGAAATTGATTAAAATAGTCTATGGCATTGTCAGAACGAAACCGCCTAATTCTCACATCAAACTATGTTTTGATCATGTTGCAAAAATTTGAAAAAACAATGCTAACATTAGATTTATTTTTCAAAAGGTAAATCCACGTTAACCTGTGTACAATCATCAATAAACAAAAAAACCACTTAGCACCAGAAATATTCGAAACTGTAGAGGGTTCCCAGATATCACTATGAATGAGAGAAAAAGGATTAAGAGTTCTTGTATTGCTTATTGGAAATGAAGCCCGTTTGTGCTTAGCAAGTTCACAATCATTACAATTAAAAGACTCTAAATTAGACCCTTTAAATAACGATGGAAACATCAACTTGAGAACATTGAACGATTGGTGGCCTAAACGGCGATGATAAAGCCATATTTTATTTTTATTTGACATGACAGACTCAGAAAGAAGTGATGCAGATAGGGGATTCTCAACTTTGGTTCTTCCATTCTGATTTTCCAGGTAGTAAAGACCATCCCTCTCCCTAGCATGTCCAATCGTCCTCCTCGTGTCTTGCTCCTGAAATACACAATGTGAAAGAAAGAAGGTTATACTGCAATTGGAATGTTGGGTAAGCTTTCTAATGGAAATAAGATTCGGAACATGCAAGACACTTTTAAGTATGAGAGAATTGCTTATATAAATGTTCCCTTGACCAGCTACAGTGGCAACGTATCCATCAGCTATAATTATTTTCTTATGACTAGAGCAAGGAGTATAAAAAGACAATAGGTTGTAGGAACTGGTCATGTGGTTGGTGGCTCCAGAATCTATTATCTATATTTTTGGAGAAATTTTCTCTGAGACATTAGCATAAGAGGAAGAATAGATACCTAAAAAGGCTAGAGAACAAGTACTTGTTGAGGAAGATTTCTCAAGAGACCCTGAAAAATTCTTCAGCTTTTCAATCTCTTCCTTATTGAATCAAGAGACCGAACCTTGAGGACTCTCTTCGTTGCTCGATTGTGTGGTTGCCACATGTGCTTGGCCTCTGTTATCGGTGCTTCGGTTGGGCCTGCCATTGAGTGTCCAGCATTGCTCCTTACTATGGCAATCTTACAATACGTGCAAAATAGTGAATCTTGATTGGTGATCTTGGATTGATTCGCTTGATTGACAGGTGTGTTGGATTCTTTTAAACCGATTGCTTAAGTCATAAGTGCTGAATTATCTTCTTTGTGGGTCGCAAGCATAACAATACGTCGTCCCTCTTCTGCTCGGATGATTGAAATTGTCTCATTCAAGGAGGGTAAGTCCTCTTTTCCCAAAATTTGCACTCTGACAGCATCAAATTCAGCATTTAGGCCAGCAAGAAAGTCGTAAATGCGGTCCTTTTACGCGAATCGCTTCAAAATTGCAGCATCTTCACTGCAGCGCCTTTGCATACATTGATAATGGTCCATCTCCTGCCACAAGCCTTGCAAGAAACTCGAATATTCCATGACGGTTCGAGTCTCTTGTTTGGTTGCTGAAATTTTTGCTTTAATTTCGTAGATATGGGCAGCGTCATGACCTTGGAGTATGTTTGTCGGATAGCCTCCCAAATCTCCTTGGTGGTTCCGAGTAACATACACGTGTCGCTAATTTCCGGTAGTATTGAATTCCTTAACCATGACATAACCATTGAATCCTGTTCATCCCATGCTCCAAATTTGGGGTCATCCTTCGATGGACCCGTGTCCAACAAATGGCTCAAGTTCCTTCTGCCTTTCAAGAAAGTGTGGATTGTGACCACTTCAGGTACTTTTTCCATTCAATCGATACGCTGCCGGAATATTTTGCAAATCCCCAGTTGATGTAGCAGCAGTATTCTCAGTTGCAGGGGCAGCCGAGACAGGGCTGGTTTCACTGGACTCTGACATATTCGCTTGAAGAAAAAAAAGGAAAAGAACACAGGCAGGAGGAACGAAAAGGGAAGGGCTGAACAAGGACAAAGGAATTCGGCCAGAAGAAGAAATTTTTAGAAATTCTCAGGAAAGAGCAAAGGCGCTGATACCATGTAGAGAAACGTATTTGAGAGAAAGATGAAGTTCTTCATTGAATTCAGAATCAATTACAACAGGTGGTTGTATACATAATATGCAGCCTAGGAAACAGAAATAATATCCCTATAAAATAGGTAACTACCTGATTTTGTATATACTGCTAACCAACCAACCAGAAAACCTAGAAATCAGCAATTTACATAAGATTACACGACTTTCCTAATAGAGCTATACAATTCGACATGTAGCTTCTTTTTATTGGAATATTTGGTTTGTTTATGTTGATTTTTTTTTAATGGGGATTTATTTTAGGCATTGATGGAGGTGCTTACACATGTGAGAGCCGACTATTTCAATGCCACTAGGATAAAAAACATTTATGATGTTTGGATGAGAAAGATTGGAATGCCAAAAGGACAACTAATTGAGGTATGTATCTGGAACTATGGTGCAGTTGTTCTATGCTAACCTTGATTGTGTTTGGTAAGGAAAGAAAGAAAGTTATATAACTGATTGTATGTGCACTCCAATTGGTTTACGTGTTCTTACGTGGATTTTTTGTTCTGAGTAGGATAAATTTGTGGTTCATTTGGTGTTCATCCTTTTCTGTCTTGCGGAAGGGAATGTTGAGGATGGTCATCAGGCTGCTCTAAGGTATGATTCTCATTCCTCGTCTGGACAGTAGTTCCATGATGTCGAAGCAATTTCTTCCCCTCCTATTCTTTTCCAGTCATGAAAAAGAGTCGTTAACCCTTTGCTTACTGTATTGTTCGTTCGGTTTTTATTCTTTTCTCTTATGCTCTAACATCAAGAATTTAGTTTCTTCAATAACTCAAACTGAAGTAATGGACTCTTGTTATGTTTTTTTGTATTTTTCAGCCTCATCCAAAAAAACGAATTTGGTAGAGACCAGTCTCATGTATGGTTTTAGGACCTATATTTTACCAGTTGTGGTATTCCAAGGTCCCAAAAGAAATGCTGTTGACAGACTCCGAACAAGTTGCTGTCCCTCGCCAAACAAATGATAACGCCAACTCTCAAGAAGCTGTCACGGACTATCCGTATAATTCAGACTCTTCTATTAAGTATGAGTGAATATCATTTGTAGAGACTGATGGCAGATTACACAGAGAAAATTGTATTAGGGTTAATAATAGTAACGAGACTAGAAACCTTTTACAGATTTTTCAGCCCCAAGAATTTTATGCTAATTCTACTGACGATACAGGAAATGAAGTGTCATTTAATCATGGTGATCAATTCTAATACCCTTCAAATTTCTCAGCTGTTGGTGAGTATTGAATTTCCTCGCCATTTTTTATTCCCAGAGAAGTATTATTGTATTTTTTTTTTAGCCTCTCAAAAGCTTTTTTTCCCCCTTTTTTTATTCATTTATTTGGCTTGATAAATTTAATGACTGATTCGGAAGAAATCAAATTAAAAAGAATAAAAGAACAGATTTCCTGGTATAACTTCAGATTGCTTATTACATGGATACAAGCTTGAAGGAAACGTGGCCTAGTTCTCTAGATAAGTCATTAGTGAATCTGCTTTGCTATATCTGAAAATTTCAAGTTTGTAAGCTGGAAAATGTGATTTGGTTTATTCTAATGATGTTTATAATGTTTATACGAGAAACCCCATTGTTTTTGAGCACCATAAGTTGTTCTTTTTGTCTAACCACGCACTTGTATGACAATACAACATCACTGTTAATGGTTACGACTATGACATGTGTTTTAAGCTTAAAGGAGGTTGATGCATGTGTTAAGAACGTAAAACTACTAGTCTAATACAGACCGATCTTTGCATTATTTGACCAACAAATAACTATTTCTTTACCCTGTGGATTCTGTTAGCATTTCTCTGTACACTATCCTTTGTTTATGAGAATGCATGATGTTTTCTGAAATTCTTTCTTGTGTTCCCAGAAGGATTGAATTTGTTGTTATTGCCCGTATGGTTGCCATGATCAATCGAGCATTCCGATGATTTGTTGTCTTTGCACAGGAAAATGTTCAACAATTGTTATAAGGAGGCAGTAGAGTACCTAAGACTTGCTTTTTGCTCAACGCCACCAATATTGGCGGCCTTACTTCCTTTGATACAGGTGCCTATTTATCTTGAGAAAACTAAATTGTATTCTCTCCAGAGATTGGTGCATTATCTGATAACTGCTTCATCATGAGCTTAGTAGTCATACATGTTCTCTCTTAGGCCCTCCTATCACGGTCTTCTGAAGAGCCCATGTGCATAATTTTTATCATACCTTCAGATTTAATGCAAAGGCTATGGCTGAATTAATGACTACTTTCTTATGAAATTCAGATGGCTCTTTGTGACAATTGTTGCTGGTTGGAGGTCAAGTTGATGAGGCCCTAAATATTCTGCTTCAATTCTGTTGTAATTCAAACACAACCCCTATCTGGTATTGAATCTGTTTCCGTGCTTTTACTCTAATGGCTAAGAACTAGGAGTAACTTCTTTGCTTAGGAAAGTAAGTTTGTTTTTGTAAGATTACACTGGAAAGCAAGGCATAAGGTGTGGAGTGAATACTTTTAGCAGAGGATTAACTTGCCAGGTAGGATAATTGTAGTAATGCTTGCACAGGCTGTAGTTTGATGGGATAATTGAAGTAGATAATAGGGAGTTTGTGGTGGAGGGTCATGGGTAAGGTTATGTGGGTATATTTTTCTAGAAAATAAAATTTTCGAGAATTGAAACTAAGATATTTGTGTCTGGGTCCATACTCCATACTGCAAGAGAATTTAGGAGTTTTTATTTTTCATTTGTATATTTAGCGGAAGTCTCTTCTTAATTCTGTTATCTTCTCGTGATGTGGATTGTGGACCTCTGATCATCCCTTCTCCGTGTTCTCAGGTCCCTCTGATTGAAGAATTTGGGCTAGGTTCTAGATCTGGACTTGAAAATGCAAGAATGATAACGGCTGATGCGCTCCTATAGATGGAAAGCTTGGTTAAATAATTTTCTTTTCTTTTTTTTTTTAAAATAAAAAACACCTTTTGATTGATGAAGTATCCTGAACATCTCATTCTTTTACCTGTGGAGTGCAAATTGAAACGGAAAGGTAGATGGCTGGAGCCCTTCTGCTGAGGAACTCGCTGAATAATCTGCTCTTATAGACAAAGATGAGTTTGGACTGTCCAGTGGACCACAAAGAGAAAGACTTAATCCTTAAAATGCCGCTTGCTCATGTATTAATCAGGCAGACATGGAATTTACAAATTCAACAGTCCTTGGTGACGTTGCTAATGTCCCAAAAAACGCGGATCACATAGAAAATGATGTTGGCATTAGTAGCTATCAAACTTTTAAGCTGTCGCTGAACCTTCCTTGTTGGGATTATGGAATTGCTTTTGGAGAGGGGGGAAAAAAAGACATGGAATTGGTACACCCTTCCGAAATATGGAATTGACTTTGTTTTCAATAGAAGACTAATGGCATGTTTACTTTGCATCAAAGCGAAAGGAAAATTAAAAAATGATTTCCTTTTAAATAATGTATTTATTTACAAAATTAGTAATAAGAGTTTTTTGAACCCCACACAGTATATAGAACGAGGAGTAGGATCTATCCTCTCATACATTTTAATATTGATTTTTTATCAAAAAGAATGAATATCATATCAAAGAGAATGAATATTATATTTATTTAGATATTTAAATTTAAATGTTATTATTAATAGCTATTAGTTATGTAAAAATGATATTTTAGTAATTACATTGAATAAAAACCTTCTTCTAAGTAAACACTACAAAAGAAATGAGAGTGTTTCTAATTACCCTATTAAAAAAGTAAATAAACACTAAAAAGACAATAAATGATGCTTTCTCTTAATATTTACTCTCATTTTTAATCCCATTATATTTTTCTTTACATTCCTTTATGGTTTAATAAACATGCCCAATATGAATATTATGGCTGCAATGAGGATAATAGGGACGCCAATATTGTCACAAACTTCATGTTGCAATTTGGGATTTAGCTGGCTGGAAATTGTAATATCAGTTGATGAACAATATTTGGTTCAAGAATTTAGTGTCTCTAATGTTACTAATGTTTGAATTCATGAGCACTTAAGTTTTGGTGGTTTGGTTTTGTGTTGAATCATCCACTCTTGATGAAAATGCTATTTGCAGGCAAATCCCGCGGTCGGAGAGCTAACTCCAATTCTACCGATTCGAGGATTCATGATCGGTTCTAATGGCTTCTTGTTCTGATTATGCAGGTTCCTAAGGTGACTAATCATGGTTTCTTGAACATTCAGCGAGTACTTAAAAGCTTGGGAGCTGCCAAGTATGCCAACAAAATCCTTTTTTTTCCCTCCCTCTGTGACCCATGTTTTTGGGACATAAGTAACATCATGTTGAATTAAGTAAATTTCATACTACCTGCTTAATTAACGCATGTGCAACACGACATCATTAAGGATTATGTCTTTCCCTTGTGTCCACGGATAATCCATTCTCATTTCATCAATAAGAGCGAAATTTGGCAAGTTCTTAACTCCTGAATCTTAAAAAAGAAAAACAAATGGTTGCATGCATAACTTAACGGTAAGACCACGTCCGAGTCTACCCAAAAGGGGAAAAGTTTAAATCTCCATCACAAGTTCAAAAAATAATAAAAAAGAAAGAAAGAAAAACATGATGAAAACATACGAGTATGATGCCATGAAGTTGGGTGTTGGGTGCTGCTACATATAAGGCTTGGGACGAATCTTCTCCTGTTATAAGTAGAATTCCACAAAATAAAACAATATCAAAGGTTAAAGATATTAATTTAATTAATCTCCTTTAAAGATAGGGTAACCTAATTTAAACTTAATAAAACGCTTTCTGAACCAATGGATACTTGATTAAACTAAAATTAAATAACAAAAAGAAAAAATGATAAGATAACTCTAAAACAATATCCGAGAATAAAGATATTATTTTAATTAATTTCCTTTAAAGATAAGGTTTCGTATTTTAAATAAGAGTTCAACTAAATAAAATTATCAACTCCCTAAAATTTAAAAGGGCTTAAAATTTTCAATTACATATAACAAAATCCTAATCATAAATTCCTAAACTTAGTAGGGAGAAAGAGCAAAATAGCATATCTAGGCTAAACCATAGTAAATAATGTTATATAGTTTCAAAATGTAATATATCATAAGAAATTGAGTAATATCTTATGAAAAATTGATAACAAAAACCCTAAAATACCTTCACCTCTTTATTCTCTATATCTCTCACCCTTCTCCCTTGTCGGCATCGCCTTCAGTCAACTAAATACAATATTTACCGAAAAATATTGTATTTACCATATAAATATAAAAATTCACCGGCAACTTCACCAAACCATGGAGGGTTGAGAAATATAATATTTACTAGGAAATAACATATTTATTGTTGAAAAACAAAAATTCACCGACGATTTTGCAAGACTTCCGATAGCCGGGAAATATAGTGTTTCACTTAAAATACAATATTACTGTGTATGTACAAAAATTCACTTACGACTTAGCAAGATTGCCGGCCAAGAAATACAATATTTATGAAGAAATACCGTATTTACTGTGTAATACAAAAAGACATCAGCGACTTTATCAGACCGTCGACGGCTAAAAAATATAGTATTTCACTTGAAATACTATATTATTATGTAAATACAAAAATTCACTAGTGATTTCGTCAGACCGATGGTTGCTGAAAAATATAATATTTCACTTGAAATACTATATTATCATATAAATATAAAAATTCATGTAAGGCTGGAAATGCAGTATTTCACTTGACATACTATATTACTATGTAAATATGAAAATTTACTGATGATTTCATCGAACTGTCGATAGCAAAAAAATATAATGTTTTCGAGAAAATACTGAATTTACCATGTAATATAAAAATTTATCGACGACTTCGTCAGACCATTGGTAGTTAGGAAATACAATATTTACTAAGAAATGCTATATTTATTGTGTGAATACAAAAATTCACCAATAACTTTGTTGGACCGTCTGTGGTCGAGAAATATTGTATTTACTATGAAAATACAAAATTTATTGACGAATTTGTCGGCCAACCAGAGGTTGAAAAATACGGTATTACTTTGGTAAAACTATATTACTGTATAAGTATAAAAATTCACTAACAACTTCACCAGATCGCCTGTTGTTAGAAATATAGTATTAATTTGGCAATGCTATATTACTATATAAATATAAAAAATCATCGACGACGTTATTGAACCGTTGGCATCTGAGAAATGTAATATTAACTTGAAAATACAATATTTACTTGTAAATATTATATTTATATGTAAATACAAAAAGTTATGGGCGACGTTATCTGACATCACTAGCACTAACGATGTCATCAAAAATACTATATTTCTTGATTAATATCATATTAACCAGAAAATACAGCCACAAAAGATATATAAAAAATTATATTTGTAAAATAACAACTAAAAATTTAAAAATACAGAAAAAAGTTGTTTGAACTTTTTTTTATAGGTATCTTTTCTCCATAAAAAGCCATGAAGAGCACCAGAAAAGACAACAACATTTGCAATTTTCTAATCAAGAAGCACCGGCATTATATTCAACCAAAACAACTGACGTTATGTATAGTAGAGCATAAAGTAAGAAGGTTAAGACACAGCAAAGCACAGCCAACAGTAATTTAGCACACGGTCACTAGCTATATGTCTCATTCAACGTGAAAACCTTTGTACCTCTTCCCACCACCAATCTGATTCCTGATCATGGCAGAACTATTGTTTGGACTAGCAGGAACTATCTTGGAGAAGCTTTGCTCCTTTGCTTATGAAGAGATTTGCTCGGCAAGTGACATGAGAACACAACTTGAAGAAGCTCGAGCAAACAACTTCCCTCCTCAAAGCCAAGCTACTTGAGGCCGAAAAGAAGCAGCAACGCAACCACGAGATTGTCATTAATAATAATATTCAGATCGGAGGTTGGACGTTGCCATGGAAGACTGGAGATCGTCTTCGTCGCCGTAAGATATCGGAGATTGAAGGTTGGTATGGCAGATCGGGGGTCATCATAGCAGATTGGAAGTCGACATTGCGGATCGGAGCTTGCTTCGTCACCATGGCAGATCAAACTCTCTCTTTGTTGTGAGCTCGGAGCGACGGCTCCAGCGAGGAAGAGAGATTGGTGGAGCCAAATGTGAGATGAGAGAAACGGGTACAGAGAGAACAGAGGCGTCGGAAATGAAAATCCGACCTGCGTTCATCGAACTGTTACACCGGCGATTGACAATACCAGAAACGTGCGCCGTCGGAACTCTGGCAGAATGATGGATAGGTGATCGGAGAGAGAAGAGAGAGAGGGTGAGCGATGATCAAATGAGATAGATAAGTCCATTATGTAGCAGAGAGAAACGTGGTTGAAGAGAGAGGGAAACAAAGACTGATTGTGGGTGTATTTGTGAGTTTTTATAGTATAAATAGATTCGAATTAGTGATTTAATTTAAGTTAATGTGATTTGAATTAAGATTTGAGTTAGTGATTTGAATTGTTATTCGAATTGATGTTTGGATGTGTATTTAAGTTTTAATCTGAGTATGAAATAAAATTGAAATTTGTGTTTGGAGAGGTAGTGAAGATAGTTTTGATTTATTAATAAATCTAATAAAATTTTAATATTAAGGATCTTAAAAAATATGCAATATGGATCTTGACTTATTCCTCTCTTCATTAGAAATACAGTGAAAAAAGAATCATCTTAATTGGATATCAATAAAGAAGTTATGATTTTTTTTTCCTCAAATGTAAGAAAGAGAATTTTAGTTTTTATTGTAGCAAAGATATACGAGTATAAAAAGTTTAAGGGGATGAGAATTCTAAAAACTTGATTTTTGATACTCAAATAATTCAGATTTTAGGAGAAACAAACACATATCCGAAGGATTCTTGATACTCGAATCTAAATTTGAATCCATTGAGTTTAAAGAATACATGAAACAAACATACCCTTCTTTAATACTGGTTTATTGAATTTTTTTTTTTTTTTACATTTTCAAAACATCTCATTTTTTTCCCAATAAACTTGCAAAATCTGTTATTTGGCGTAAATTCTCAAACTTAGTAAAACGCTTAAAAAAATTTGTAAAACGCTTCATAAATTCGAAAACTTATCTTTAAATTTAAGAATTTGAAAAAAAAAATAAATAAAATCAATGTGATAGCATGATAAACTCGACTAGGCATATGAGTGTATTAATTAAGGTAACAAAAAACCGTATAGGCAAAAATTTTAGACACGGCCTTCTGATGAGAAATCATCCAGGAAACATATTGGACATGTGGCGGTTTTTTTTTTTTTTTTTTCACGTTAATTTGTCTAATCATCTAATCCTCTTTTACCTTCCTAATACGTTACTTTATTTTTTACCCTTGAAAATGGACGAAAAAGTAAGAAGAATATTATATTGGATCAATTTCAAACGCAAAGCCTGAAGAATAAGGATTTTCTTAGTTTGACCCCTACAATTTAAAAAGGCGCAAAATTAGTCCTTAAACTTATTAGAAGTTGTAGCTTTTGAAATGAATAAAATAGATTTAAGCAAAATAGACGTTAGCAAAAAGATGTAAAGTAAATTCAAATAAAATAGATGTTAAAATTTTGAAAGATTAAAACAAATCACAGACAAAACTTTCTCACTTTCACCACAGGTATCATCTCCTTTTTAACTCACAATTCCCATATCATTTAGTTTATACCGACCGTGATGCAGCAATTCCACTTCACCTCATATCAACAAAACCATTCGTGCAAAAATAATCTCATAATCGTCTATCTCATCCCATGCTCCTAAGTGCACGCTTTAGAACAAAACTCAGCTGTGCCCTGCCAGAGTCGAATATTGAAAATGCCCAAACGAAGAAATATTATAGTGTAGAGAGCACGATACGTAATTTTTAAAGTTCGAAAGGCATGCGTGCACAAACAGCATACTTATGGGAATTCGTAAATTTATCCTATGGTTATTGATTAGACCTCGTCATCTCATCGCCACACACAAGAACCTCTCATCTCGGACCTCTTCAAAGATATACACATTGCGAGGCTCAACAACCTCGGATCACCCCGAACAAAATGAAAAGTTACATTTGGCAAGCAATGCATCATTTAACTCCTCAGGTCTCGTGAAGCAAAGCTCCCACTTGTCCAATCTGCCGATCATCCTCACCCCAGAATGCCTATCAACTCTTTTCCAACCACGGCAAATGCCGCGCCAATCATAACCAGAGACGGACACCCATAACCATTCTTTTGCTAATCTTTTATTCCCAAGGCTAATTCCCAGCTTGTTAATGTCTACAAATGGTGGTCGTAGTCCAGCAGCCTCGTTTGGAATCATTGCCTCGCTGGAATATCTGCTCCAAATTGAAGTATTCGGGCTATTGTTGTCGCCAATCATTGGAAAGGCGGTGCGGAAAACGGTCGTTGGATTGAACCATGTGAAATTGATTCCTGTGTCAAAGGATAAGTAGTATGACGTATGGAAGGGGGTGTATTTGCGAATGTGCCGATGCCGACTTGTATCATGCTGGTAAAGGACAGGTTTTTACGTGATGTTATCATTCAAGAAATTTTACATAGAAACCCACGAGCTCTAATCTGACTCTCTCTCAAATGTTTTTTTCCCCCTCCTTTCTCTAGCTCACATTTTGCTGAAATACACAATCTACTCCAAAAGCTATTACCATTACAAATAATAATAATCAATGCGAAAAACATATTTATCATAATAGAACCCTTTAGCCAACTATTTTTATATATATACAATACAACAATGTTTCACGTCGTAACTAGCTACGTTATCAGATGTCTAAAAGATGCTCCAAATCCTTGTCGTACCGTATGTGTCTTCATACTTGACATCCTCGTCATATAAATCTGTCGATTATACCTGTTAGATTGTGTGTTAGTCATATAGAATCTAATTCAATATCTCAAACTCGTTGACCGCGCGACTTGTTTTGAAACAATAATACATCTGTTGTTTTCACATTTCATTGTAGAAGAAAAGAACTTAAAAAAAACACAATTGCAATTTACATACCAGAATTCAACGATCTATCTTAGCGAAACGCCCTTTAATCCTCGTCCTGCTTTCTGCTCGGACCTTCCGCGATTCATATCTGATGCGCTTATCATACCTGTTGTTTTCCAGAAATGAATACGTGCATTAGGTTTCTTTGCAATCAACAAAATTTCCAAAGCTTTCAGAGTGCTAAAAGACAGTAAAATTTTAGCAATTGTCGAGCTGTTAAGCCTTAGCCATAGAACTAAGAATTTGTAGAAAGGATTGGAGAAAATACCTCCTTGTTTTTCTCTTCTCCTTGTACCGTGAAATCGCGGTCTCTCTTTCCTGGCTGGTTAACTCATATGAAAATATCTTTGGGAACTCCAGTACGGTGTTGGAATCCATGGGACGTTGCGATTGTTGATTATGAGCATCATTAGCATGACTCACACTGTCACCAACATCTGAATGCTTCTCAGAATCCTTATAACTTTCTTGAAGATGGCTCCTTAATGAGGTTTGAGGAAGAACATCTTGATGTACATTATCACTACTATCAATGCACCACTGACATGTCCGAGCCTGCATGCGAAATAAGTTACTCAATCTTATTTTTGTTAAATTCAAGGATACAACGTACTTTTTAACTGACTGTTAACCTTCCTTTTGGCCAAGGAATAGAAATCACTTGACAAAAAAAAAAAAAAAAAAAAAAAAAGAAAAAGGGAATTGGCACATACAAGTTCAAATCTCAACTACTACACATCATGTTCATTCAAGTGAAAAGTGATAATTCCTTTTAGCCTAAATCAACCAGCCTCAAATATCAACACTCTGCCTTATATCCAACACTTAATGAACAAAAACAAAAGATGACAATCTAGCTTTCTCAAGCAATAACTTCGGAATTTATAAACAAAAAGAAAGTTCCACCTCGTATGCTGAAAATTTATTTGGCTCTTCCTCTGCTTCACAATGAGAACCTACGCACATTCTTCCTCCTGTGTTTTGAACAGGCACAAGGGCTTCAAACCGCAAAAGGGACTCCAAATCCACGTTTTCATAATTCGATTCGGGTTCTTTCTTCGCCAGTTCTCGGAGCTGACCCAGTATTTCCTCCTTGTGTTGCCCACAAACAGTGTTTCGATTCTGATTCAACAACAATACCCCAAGCCAACTCAAGATATTGCAACATGGGTAGGCAATTTCAACAAAGTAACTATCAAGTAATTCTTAGATACCCAAAGGAAGACAATTTATTATAATGCAACTAGCACATTAAGAAAGCATAGTATCATATGGGAAACTATTTAACAGGTATTTCCAGAAAGGAGGGAAAAAAATTATCAAAAGTATTCAAAATTCTCATCAAGTAATTGATAATCATGTCCAAAATAAAGAATAAGACAGTTTTTTATCGGTTAAATCATGTCGGGTCAATAAAAAATATATATATATATATATATATATATATATATATATATATATAACAACCGAACAGGACTTGATCAAAATATGACAGTTTAAAACTTGAATAAAACTAACAGTATCCAACAAATGGGAAACCAAAAAAAATAATAATTTCTTTATCTAGCTTTTTGAACTCACTTTTCTTTTCTTTTCTAAGACTGCTTGATCCTAAAAAAGAAAAGCAACCAATTTGAAACATTGATAATTCACAAATTGGAAACCTAAAAGGGGAAAAGCAAAAGAACCCACTTTTTTTTAATAGAAAAAGATCCACTTTTCCACAGAAAGCATCAATAAACAACAATTAAACAAAAAGTATTTCCTCTGCCTTTCAACAAACCAAATCAAACTGAACATAAAAGAGTTAAAGAAAAAAGCTTTGAATAATACAAAACCTTAGGCAAAGGAGGAATCCCCATAGCCTGAAAACAACGAGTCTCATCCGAAGAAACAATCAAATCATCAATCCTGACAACAGAAGGAACAGGAACATCCCACATCAAAAAATCCGAAGACCCGTCATGAATCTCGAAAAACCCATTTCCCTCATTCCAAAACAGATCCTTTTTATCGAAATCCTCAAAACCTAGAATCGCCAGGAGCTCGGCCACGGAAGGGCAGCCACTGAAACCCTCCAGAGGCCTCCTTTGGTGGTGGACCACCATCGCCGAAACGCCGTCGCTTTTGTGCCTCTCCCAGTCGCAGTTCTGGCAGAGAACGGAGCTCTCCGTGGAGCAGAAGATGGAGGCCGGAGACTCGTCGCAGGCGTCGCAGAGCTGCGACCGGGCGTGCTTCGCGAACAGCTGGTTCGTGCCGTGGACTTCGCGGTCGCACGAGAAGCAGAGCTTCGCGGAGTCGGCTCGGCAGTACACGACGGCCGTCTTGTCGTCGCAGTAGTCGCAGAGACGCCGGTGGGGACGGGAGCTCGTCGTCATCGTGTGCTTTTTTTGGTGTCGTTTTCTCGTTACGACATGAAAAAACAGAGCTTTGGTTCACTTCTTCATGTGTGCATTAATAATAACCAAAAAAACAAAAAAACTTTTATACAGAGTGAGCGTTTCTTGTTGAGCAAGAAGTGAAGTGAAAAAACGCAAGGTGTGTGTAGGAAAAAAGTTCTCTTCGTTCTGGGTGGTTCTTGTGATAAGAAAGCGATCTTTTTTCTTTTATTTTCTGTTTTTTTCTTTTTTAAGTTTGGGAATTTTATTTTATTTTTTTTTCTTATGTTTCCTCGCTAAAAAGGGTACAACGGGGAGATGAACCTCCTGGAAAGCGGTCACGTTTTCTCTTTCTTTATTCTAGGTTGATTGATATTGAATAACCTCCTTAAGCTATTGATTAAATCTTATAGCCTGTTTCACAACTAATGTTTTTAACCAAATTTTTAATTAAAAACAGTGTAAAACTTTCAGTTGCTATAGCAGAAAAAAATTACTACATTATAAAGCTCTCACATACTATAATATTTACAGTTTTAACCAATGGTTCTAACCATCGTGTCAAACACTCTATTCATATGTTATTTGTAAAAATTTAAAAAATTAAATTAGGTAAGCTTTTATTCAATCCATGCTTAAATCTCTTTAAAAGAGGATTATGCCATCCCCTGCTAAAGGATGGGATTAAATATAATTTTTGCACATTATGAAAATCTTCAAGAGCATATTTGCAAAAATTTATAAAATTTAAGGTTAAATTATAATTTTTTAAAAAAATAAAGGTCAAAATATAATTTTCATGTGACAAAAATAATTTTAATAATTATATTTTTGCCTTCCTAATTTAAAAAAAATTACAACTTGACTTAAATTTTTGAAAATTTTTTATAAAAAGCCCATATCCTAATAACACAATACTAAATATAGGATTAGATTAGCTAAAATTTTATCATATCTTTTCTAATACAATCTAATCTAATCCTCTAAAACTATCATATTCAATGCTATCTTACCTAATGCCCCAAACGGGCCCTAAGTCTAACCGACTATTGTTTGTGTTCATACGAAACGAAGGATATTTTTGACTTTTGAGTGCAGAGCCCCTTTTCTTTTTCTTTCTTCATAGGTTTTTTTTGGATATAGTTAAAAATGGTTGGTTTTAATGAAGATTTCAGATTAATGATCCAAGTTTTCAAAAATTAAAAATATAGCCGCCCCAAACCACACATTACAATTGGTCATACAAGGGAAATATGTGGCAATTTTTCCCTCTTTTGGAGTGTCCTTGGGGGTCATTGTTGTTGGAGTCGCACAATGAGGAGGCATTGGAGTTGCTCAAGATGCGGGCGTTGTCATCGGAGTCGCGCGATGAGCAGGCGCCGTCATCGGAGTTGTGCAAGGAGCAAGCGCTGGAGTCGCACAAGTTGCAAGAGCCTTCATTAGAGTCGTGTGAGGAGTAGGCACCATAGTTGCATGTTATCGGAGTCATATTCCCACCATCACCTTCAAGCCCAAAAATCTCCAACGCCATCTCACCTTGTGTTTGCCATCGTTGCACCGTCGTCGTTAGGGAAAGAGAGGGACTGAGGGAGGCAGCATAAAGATTTTGGCTATTTGTCAAAATTAAAAAAATGCGAACAAATTTTTTAAGATGGGTGTTAGAGCCAACCACCCACTGCAATTTCTATTTTTTTAAGAAAAATTAAAAAAAATGTGCTTATTTTTTCTCCCATAGTTTTGTGTCACTCGGATAGTTTTTGTGATCCACCGTTGAGACAAAGAATTACAAATAAAAGTTTGTTTGGAAGCATAATTCAAACTATAAAGTTTTGGTAATGTTTTCCGTAACAAAATATAGGTTTTTAGGTTCCTACTGATGTCCTCCAACGAGCTATAAACATAACTTGGATAAGAATAAAAACAATTTCTTGTCTCCAACCAATGTTATGGTGGGAACTAAGATTATATACGAAGAAGGTTCTCTTAGTAAATGCGAACCAAAATAACAACAAATATTATAGTATTTATGTAAATACGCAAATTTTTACTCTTTGAAAAGTCCGGCAAAACTTTTCTTGTTTCAAAAATTTATAGTTGCGTTGAAAAGACAAAACTTTTTCCTTTTTTTTTTTGAGAAAGAGTCAAACTGTTTTTTGATGCACTCTTTTTACACTTACAAGTGCCAGCCTCTCCCTTCTTTTGTTTTTTTCCCCAATTTTTTCCATATTTATTTAAATTTTTATCTTCTTTTGTTTGCTCTTCCACAACACCGTTCACTTTTGTTAAATGCTCCTTTACAATCAAGTTGTTACAAATTTACAATGTGTTTTTTTTTAAAATATATTTTTTCCCTTGCCTTGTTCCACTCTATTAAACAATTTTTTTTTGTCCTCTCACCATTTCATTTTAGCATATATAATATCAATGTTAACTATATATTAACAACTATAAAAACCTCTATTACTAAATAAATTAAAAAAGATAATAAAATAGTAATCAAAACTCTAACACGATATAACTTGCAAAACTACTCTCCTATGGGACGCACCCATCTAGCAAATAAAATGCGTTATGTGTTTCTTCCTGTAAAATAATAAATAAAGGGCCCGGTTCATGTTTCTGTCATGGAATTTATTCTCAAGAGTAACTTCCAAACTCCATTTGGTGAAGGGTTGATCTCATTCTTAGTTGTCTGTCCTTCCAGTAGTTATTGTGCATGTCCCCAAACAAATTAAATTAAATTAAATTAAATTAAATGCTTCATGGTTCAAATTGATACGATATTTTATTTATAGTGCACGTGTCTTATTATTATTTTTTTTCAAGTTCTACGTTTTTAACTCTTTTATTATATTTTTGACAATTTTTTTTTGGTGAAAACGTAAAAAAAAAAAATACTTAAGCATTTATTTTTCAACCGTTATATATATAAAAAAGGTGATTTTAATCAAATCTAAGTATGATAAAACATGTACCATTAGTAGAAGTTCCCGTAAAAAAAGTCTCTTATATTATGTCAAGTTTAAAATCCGACACTTTTTTTGTTCATTAATATAATCTTTTGTACGTTCATATAACACTCAATTTTTTTTCTATACAATTCTTAATTTATAAGTGCTGACTATATTTATTTACACAAAAAAATTAAATATTACACAAAAATATAAAGGATGTTTTATTAATAAACAAGAATGTTACAAGTAATTGACTAGAAACAATCTCAGTGTTTTAATTGTATCAGTCAGTTTTTCACATATTTTTTCTTGTTATATGTTAATTAGGTCTAATGCTAAAAGCATGCACTACCTATAAAGATATCGTACCATTAAGGCTCCCAATTTTTTGTGTTTAAAACTAAAAATACGGTGCTCAAGTTTATGCACTTCGCGAAGGATCAATGCTTCTAATATAGAAATTTAAGGAATAATAAGACATTTATCATATGTAACATTAACTTTAAAAAATTGGGCAAGGCCAATGAAGGCCCCTCTTAAGTTTTTTTTTTTTTTTTTGTTTGAACTTATGCATGTATATAAAATTTATTTGTATTAAATTAATACATAGTCCCCATAAAAATTAAAAACTTGACTTTATTTCAATTAAAAGACACATAAGAGCACTTCAAATAAAACCAAACTAATATCACCAAGCACTTAGCAAGATCTTCTCCTCCCAATATGGCTTTTATTAAAGTAAGCATTTTTTTCTCTCTTATTTTCTTAGTTCTTGATTTTGTTCACTAGTGTACATTTTTACTTTAGAAAAATAAAGTGTCCATAATAATTTGTAGAGAAGAATTTAAATTATGCATCAAAATGTTTATATGTGCAAAAAAATAGAACATCCTAGCAAAGCTGAGACATGACTATTGTATACCTATAACGTTTAAAATTTTAATATTATATTTTTTTTTCTTTTTTAAATTTTAAAAACCTATCAAGTTCCTCTAGCAAGAAATCAAGTGACGTAATGTGATTAAAGTCAAATATTAACGGGGACTTTTGTGCCGTTTTGAGTTGTATGAGCACAAAAAGATGACCATTATTTATAGTAAAAGTTTTGTACTAAAGTTAAGTTATTGTTAGGGTAGATCAAGTGTTTAAAAACCAAATTCTAACTAATATAGTATAAAGCTTTTATATGTTACAGTGAAACAAAAATATGCTACGACATAAAACTCTTACATGTTACAGTATTTAAGTTCTAATTTTAAATTCCAACTTGATTGCCAAACACTCTCAAAATATGTTCTAGTATAAATGTTGGTTATAATTAAATAAGGGAAAAATAAATAAATCACAGTTTACTTATATACATCAAAAAAGACATCTCTAATGATTTATCAAGTGATTATATTTAAAGACTTATATGAGAAAACTATATGTTATGTCATACTTTTAAAAATTATGTTTATTTATGCTACATGTAGAAAAGTTTATGTCATATTATCATCCATATTACATGTTAAGTTATGCCACAGATAAACATATATAATATTCATAAAAAAAATAAATCTTAAAAATAACATTTATAGAATTTCCCATATAATTATTGACCTTGATAAAATGTCTCCTGTAATAATTAGCCACCCAACAATTGTAGTACTCTGAAAGAGATTGCTGCTCAAAATCTAGATAGCAAGAAAAGTCTACATAGCGAATCATTAAGAAGATTTCTTGTATACATTTTTCTCGTCGTTATGCCATAAGGATAGCTCATATGTGGATGATCATTGATTCATAATTCATAATTCATAATTCCCATTTCACCTTCATAATCATATGAATGGCTCTCTAGCGAACAACGTAATCAATATGTCATAAAGGTAGAAAATCCCTACACATATCCTTTCATCCCTGTGACTAGGTCCCACATGAAGGTTATCAGATTTCCTAGAAATCTCTTCTCGGGATCAGCCAAGCGAAGAGAATGACCCTCGATTTTGTCCTACTCCCCACTGCAACCCAACAAGAATGCATGAACAATTTGCTTGAAAAAAAAAAAAAAAGGAAGAAGATTTCCTAAAGAGGAACCGAAAAAATAACTTGTGGATAGGATTTCGTTTTTTAGTGCTCAAATGTGTACCAAAAAATATGATTTACACAAGATTTAACAGTCAGAAATATGTCCTATCAGATCGAAGAGAGCAAAAAAAAAAAAAAAAAAAAAGCATGCATGAACAAATAGTCCTTGGAACATTCAAGGCATTTATTATATAACTGAATGGGAAAAGGAAAAATCAACAAGCGGTGTGATAGTGTAACGCCTCTAGCCCAAGTTCCATTGGGAGAAAAGCAAGTCACAAGAATCTTCATCACCAAACACTTTTTTGAACTTACAAGGCAAACAACAGCTTAGTCTCAACTAATCATAAAAGGATAAGAGAGTAAACACACAGATTGGGCGACGATCTCACCAAGCCTATTCTTTCATGTCAAATGGAATAAACCAACAATGAGTATATGGTTTGAAAGAAACAATGTAAAAATCAAATGGGAAGCTTTCATTTTTTTTTGGGAGGGGGGGCCCTTACCTTTCTGAAGGCGAAAAAATTTGTACACTGTAATGTTCAGTAAATTTGTCTTCAATCAGTTGAGCTTCTCATTCGCAGTTTGGGGTTGAAATCCTGCGAGTGTTGTATGAATCACATTCCCTGCGCTTATGCCCCAAAATGTGAAAGGGAGCTTCGACTTTTGTGTTGCAGTCATTCCAGAGTATCGAAACCTGTCAAGAACGGCAAAGCAATGCTATTTTTGTTGAACAATCTGCTAATAGAACATTCATATTCCAAAATTACTAATCTGACTAATGTTTAGAATGTTCATAGATTACAAATCCGGCTGCTCTTTAAGAGAAGGTTGAAATGTTTAGTAGAAGATCCATATGGCAAAATTACGAATGCACATGATTTTTAGCAATTCCGCAGATTATAATCTACTGAATCTCTAGGATAAATTTGAAAATGTTTACTAGATTCATATGGAAAATTTTCCAAATGAACAAACACATTAACTGGACTATTCACAAATGAGCTTTCAACGGGGTTGAAAGGTTGTAATTTCCTAGATTAAACCAAAACCAATGTAAAATTAACATTTACGTGCAGAGCTGAGAGAATACAATGCAAGCATGATCATCTGTATGATTGTAATAAGCTAAATGATAGAGATGAAGTGGATAAAGAAATCACCTCGTACTTGTATGTCTCAGGCATGGGCATGGCTTTAATCTGCCTTGGGCAAGGGCATGGCTTTAATCTGCCTCGGCAACAAAGTAATAACAGTGGTTATTGCAGAGTAATAACATTCAGGACATTGTTAAGCAGGCAGGCAGAAATTAAAATCAGAGGCAATTACAAAGTTTTAAAACCAGTGAGGCTACTTCATTTTATCATCAGCACGGCAGAGAAACTACCAACCATCAATTTCGAACATATATGAGGAAGAAAAAAAATGGAGCTAATACTAAAAAAGTGTTTTCCTAATGCACAGATCCTAAAGAATTTCTACGCTTTTACATATTAAACCATTAATGACACATATGATAAAGAGAAATTAACAGATGCCGGGTTGTTAGGCATGAATGGAACAAGGACGTTAAACAGATGTAAAAAAATCAGCATACTCATGCTTCCTTTGTTTGTTGCCCAAAGTAACATTATCAAGATTCAAAATCTAATTAGGTTCTAATGACAAGTCAAGATGCAGTACCAATACCAAACAAAAGACACAATCTTTCCCAAGAAACATACCGTGGTCTACACACAAACTCTTGAAAACCATTTTTTTACATCTTCCATAGATTTAGCTTTTTTCTGCAGATAATTGAAGTAAAAGAAAAAGAAAAGACACATCTTAGAGAACATCAACATTCATTAAAGTTACTTGGTTAATAGTTTTCTAAATTTTTGAATGTAGACATAGTTTGAATCCCAAAAAAGCTTTACTAAACGCAAATCCATGTAACATATCTTTTAAACGCTACATAAGCAACCGAACAAGGATCGACTGCAGCTGATATTTGACGTGCAATATAATGACCAAGGAAAGTATCAAAGAGCAGAAAGAAAAGTCACACCTCTGCATCCAAAAACCTCCATTGGTTATACACATCAAATACCGTCTTGGAGCAAATGGGACAACGATATCTAGATGATCAATCCAAAAAGAATTCAAACAATGAGCACAATTTTGTACTTGTAAAAATAAAATAAAATAAAATAAAATAAAATAGAACAAAACTACCAAAAAAAAAAAGCTACATACAAAATTAACCTCCAAGAAAATGAAACTTAACTGATGCTGATTTGCCATCTCACTGTAGCACTCGGTGTGCATTGCATGTCCACACTTCATAACGATTGGTCCTTTAACTGAGTCCAAGAGATACTGTAAGAACAGTACAAGTCGTTAGCCCACTTCATTTCTTGTAACTTCCAAACAATGCAGGGTAAAAGAACAAACCTCATAACAAACAGGGCAAGAACACTTCATTGAGTTTTCTATACATGGGTGGTTATCGCGTAGACCCACCGCATAGCAAGAACCTGCAAAGACAAAAAAGCAATATCAAGTAAACATGTAAAGCTTAAAGATGCAATACCATCTTCAATGCAGATGGCAAATGCCAATGCTATAGTTGGCCCCCCAAAAAAATTTTAAGATAGTTGGCCCCCCAAAAAAAGTTTTAAGATGACTTATTCTGGTTCTATTTTACGCTCAAATGCAAAATACTTTTTTCACCTTTTGTCATAAATTTTAAGCTTGGAAACTCACAAAAGTAAACTTTTAATTTTCTAATAATTGGAAAGTGACAATGTTGCAATTAAAAGAGAAGGTCAACACATCAAACCAAATTTCAAAATTTGGCACCTGATATACTTCGTGCCAAATATGCCAAAATTTAGAATCGATGCATTAATTTGACACTGCAATAGAGATGCTATAAGATCTAAAATGTAACAAAATGATTTAAGAGGCGATGCTTAATGCTTTGAGCAAATCAAGTTGAGAAATAATATGAAGGTTCAGCTTGGTACAAGAGGACATACCGCACTTTTGGCAATGGAAAAAGTTCTCATGGCCACCATTGAACACCCAGTATACTAAATCAAATTCTAAAATCCACAAGACATATAAAAATTACACAACACCTCAATCTCAAGATGTTTATGTCAAAGTGTTCGAGGATTGGAACTCATTATTGTCTAATTAGTAATTACTTCATCATCGTAGAACTTGCAAATGTCGCAAAAATATTCTCCCATTTTAACACCACAATTGGAACAAACTTGAGCAACCTAGAAGAACGAAGCTCAAGAACAAGAAGCTTATATCTATCCGTGAACGCAATATTTATTTATCCAGAATAATCTCTTCAAGCAAGAAGAATCTTTCAAACCGTGGAAATCCATCCTGTTGCTCAATATTGCAAATCCAACAAATAACCTGAAACAACCAATTTCAAAAGCCATACTTCCTCAATACAATATATACATACATACATACATATATCTATATACACACACATACACATATATAATTGTATATGTATGTATACAGAGGATTGAAAAAAAAGGTTATCAAAGGAATCATTCTTGCTTAATATCGTGCCTGACAATTCAATGACGCTCTTTGGGGTTGCTCAGCGAAGTCTAATTCAGAGAAAAAAGTCAAACAAAAGATTAAAAAAAACATGAACATACATGCATACATACATATACATAGGTATGCATATATACGCAAAGTATAGAGGAAAAGAGGCATAATACGATGGCCTCGTTGTGGCAATGGCGGCAGGAAAAGATTTGATCGCAACAAGGGGCTCGAATCTTGCATCGTCACTTATAGTGCTCGCACCTTAAAAAAACCGACAAGAAGATAGGCGGTTAGCAAGGGGCCTTTTGGGTTTTCTTTTGTTGGGTATAGACGGATAAGAAATACCCTTTTCCAAAGTCTTGTGCGTTCTGAGTCTTCTTCTGAGAAGGCCCGGAATCCGACTCCATTGTTGGCGAGAAGAAGAAGAAGAAGCACACCGATTTTGTGGGGACACGAAGATATTCAGCGGACGCGACGCGATGGTAAAAGCGACGCCGTTTCTTTCCAAGAAAATTTTGAGCGTGCTAAATAGTGCGTTTGGGATTGTAGTTTAAAAACATGCTCCTGTGCAAAACACTAAATTCCCATTTCACATTTTAATTTGCTTGGTTAAGGAGAAAGGAAAGGAAAAGAAAGATATAAAAAACTTTATTTTAATATCTCATTGGTTTTTAGAAAATGATTAATCATTCAAAAGAAAATAACTTTTCTATTAAATCGATGAATTATCATTCCTTCCTTATATAGAAGGAATATCCATTGCAAGTTGTTTTCTTTTTCTTTTTTCATAACTACCATGAATGTTATAATTATTAGTAATAATTACAATGTAATTAATATTATAATATATTATATATTATACTGTAATAATATAATATGATATAGTTGTATTTTGTGATTAGTAATATCTTAATTATATTAATAATATAATATTATTTTATTATACAATATTATATACTATGATCATATTATATTATTAATATAATTATGACATATAATTTCAATATTATTATCTATTATATTGTATCATACCTTATAATTACATAATGTATTATATAATTATAATTTATTCATAATTATTAAAATATAATATTATATATTGCTATATTATTATATATTACTATATTAGTATAATATAATCTATTTGTAATATTGTAATTAGATTATAATTGAATATCATTATTTTTTATGTGATCTTATATTTTATATATTATAACAATGAAAATAATTATAATATTATAATTACATTTTATAATATTATCTATATTAACCATTATCATATATTATTATATTTTATATCGTTATTATATTTTATATTATATAATTATAGTTTTATTATATTATATTACATTTTACATACTATATCAAGTATATTGATATATAAAATAGCAGTGTTATGATATAAGGGTAAATTTGACACCATGAAAAATACTTATATTCCATTCCATAATATTCCTAAAATTATAACCAAACAAGTTAATCAACTTTATTTTCCATTTTATTCCATTGCCATTCCATTTCTCATTATCATTACCATTACTATTCCGCCGCAGCAACTAATCGCATCCTTAGTTCCTAAACACTCTATTAATTATCTTTACTCACTATTATATTTCTTTTCTATTTTCAAGGGTGAAACCACATTAGAACGAGGATAGACAAACGCCTCTCCTTGAATTTTTTTTATAAAAATTATATTTAGTCCCTTTAAAATTATGTTATGCCCCTGAAATAGTGTTTCGCCCCTTTTCAAATCAATTTCGTTCGTCACTTTATCAGTCAAGTCACACCTCCGCTTCTCTTACAAATTTTTTCTGGCCTCTTTTTATTTTACATGCCATGCCAAGTGCCAAACTGCCTCAAGATGTTCCCCGGTAGAAGTTTTTTTCCCCACTATTTTCCCACACGTGTAAAGTTAAAAAGTAGTTTCTACATCAACCAAAATAAATAAATAAACAATAGAAGACTTTTTAATTTATTTATTTATCTCAGTTTAAAAAGTCTTTTTAAAATGAAATTACCAAATGATGATTAAACCATACGTTTACTTTTTTTATTTTTTAAAGTAAATATTAAAAAAAAATATTAATAGGTATATGTTTTTCAATCATTAATACCACAAGAGAGAGACCCAAAAAAAAAATAGTAACCATGAATTTTGATTTGTTTACTTTTAGAAGGGTTGAGAGCCGTGGTTGGTGATGATGCTCAAAGGGCTTGGCAAGTTCGTGAGAGAAATTGAAAATAGTAAAGTGTTCCAAGAGTTAGCTGGAACCTTCATTAAATCACTATTCTTCATCTTTTTTTTTTTTTTACTTTCTTTTCCCTAGTCTATATATGTCAATCTTAAGGACTTCACATAAGCCATAAACTCCTGCAAATTGTTCAGAGATGGTGAGAATTAATTGCTAATTGGCGTGGCTAGTTCTCTAGTTCTATAGACAATCACACCGTTGGGGTTAGCCTAGGGTTAGCCCAACAGTTGGGGGAGGTTTATAGGATAGGTCCCGGGTTTGATCCTGAGGAAAAGCTTTGTACAATTAAAAAAAAAAAAAAAAAAGGTTCTATAGACACAATCATCTTGTGACTAAAAACTAATTTTTGTTTTAAGCATATAGAGTTCTTTTCCTGGTAATTTTCTTCGTTGTTTTTCTTAGGAAAAGCAAGTCAACTACACCGCTTACAACTCTTACAACTCAGTAGAAAGAAAAATAGACTAGAAAACTAGTTTGCAAAACTACATTTGGACGAGTCAATATGAAATTTTCAAATGTCACAAGAATTATGTTTCAAGCCGGTTAAAAAGGGAAAATGATGAAGAATAAGAAGCAAATTTCAACGAGACAAAAACAGGATAATCAAATAAGCTTTCTCATACTATCAAAGTAAAAAGGGAAATCTGTTAGCTTGTACCCACACATCCAACATACAACAAAAACCAAACATGAATTGAATATATTAAAACAAAAAGGGCTAACATGTGAACGGGGATGCTGCTTAGATCATTATTATTGCCGTTGCATCATGAGGGAAGACACAACAGCGAAAATTTCAAAAAACAAAAATGCAGTCTGCTGGAAATGACAGCCGGAAGAAAATTAGAGGATTGTACACGAACATGAATTCATCGTTTGCTTCTTTTCCTGGTTTTTACCTACGCAAAACCCACCAAAGACAAAAAGACAGAAATGAGAGGAGGACGTAAATGTTAAATTACATCTATGTAGCTAGTGATGAGCATGTAAAAGTTGGTTCCGAGAATTAATGGATTGATTGGTCTAAATTTAAGCAAGCACCCAAAAACACCAATATGTGAAGTAGAATCCATGAACAACTGAGAAAACCTTCTCAGCGTAAAAGTAACGCTAATACAATTGAAAGGTATAAACAATGGCAAACCTGTCCTCTTTTTAGTTATTGTAGGCTGTACAACGACATGCATGGTAATGACTTCACCTGGTGGATTACCAAATGTTATTTTGGAATCAGCAAGCGTCTTCCTGTCGTCTAGAACTCTACCAGCATGTATGACTTTTACATCATTTACTGACTTTGGTACGATTGTCTTGCCTGTAAAGCAAAGGCATAATGTAAGAAACCAAATTCCTTAATGACGTCCGTATGGAAAAACAGAAAAGCGGCTGAACATTATGCCAGAAAATTCATTGGTGACCAAATTTTAGCAAAATCGTTATGAATTCTGAAATTGTCTTATTAATCATTTTCCAACTATATAATAAACATCAGGGATATAACTATCAATCAGGTAGTTTCGATAAAATTCTCACAGGGGAAACTTGGGCAGAAATCACCACACGTGGAAATCAAAAAGGTCCTCAAACCATAACTAAATTCAGAGAAGTATGAGTGAGTTCATGGAAACAAGTTCTTTGTGTGAAAATGCTGACGCTTATGTTAATGTGTTCTTTAAACTCAACTGAAGAATCTGGAGGGGGGGAAGACAGAGGCATAGAGATGCACAGAAATAAACCGCTAACCTTGAGGCCACTCAGCTACGAGCTTTTGCTTAATAGATGCAATTGTCGTAGACGGGGCATAAGTAGTATGACCTATATCTGTTCCATCAAAAATGCGGAACCTAAGCTCAATAAACTCCTCTTTTTCAGCCATAATAATCCTTCTCTTCCTCTTGCAAACTTCAAAATCCAACTAACACGAAAAACAGTACTTCCAATCAAATGAGTCAATCTCGTCAAAAAAACCTGCGAAACACAAAAAGTCCAAACTCAATTCACTAAAACTCATGGCTCGAAAAAGCACAACAAAAAAAGTGGAAGAGAAAGGATAGCTAATGCTTTCATATGAGGATTTAAAATAAAAGCAGAAAGTGGTGTTCAGTTTTATTCCCTAATATTTATACCGTTATTGTAGTTTAATAATTTTTCCAAAACTATATCAGTGAGTTTCCTACCAGTGATAATTGGGTAGTTTGAGTTATTTGTTGGTTACAATCCTATTTGAATTAGTTTCCTTTTTCTTGTTATCTGCTTTCCTATAAAATACGGCCAAAGTAAACGCATAGCAATGAACCCCCATCACTTTAAAATCAATTTTTAGCAGGAACTAGTTTCCTGAAACCAAAGTTACTACACACAAGTAAATGAGCAACACTATATATCACCACTGCTAAAATTACAAATTCATGAGTCAATTCTAAGACTCACAGATTAGAGTGTAGCCACCCACACAATTTTCTATATCTTTTCTATGTCAATCTCTAGCCGGTTAAGAAATCAGTCGAATGGTATGATAATTAGCATCTTTGTAACTAAATATAAAGTTTCATCATTAGACACCAAAGGGAGGCTTATCACAAAGTGAATAATACAAATTTACATAATCGTTTGGAAGTCAAATCAGAAATAGGTATCAAAAACAAAAGAACGTATGAATCTCAAAATCCAGAATGGATCAAGAAAAATTTTGTACAAACGAAACGCCAATTTACTAACCTCTTGGTATCTGCCAAAAATATCTTTCTGCGAAGCAACCTGCGATAACTGTACATCTGAATTAACGATTTGAGGCTCAATTGAACGAACTAAGAACCTCATATGAACCGAAATTGCTTCAGCTCGTACCGATACTTCTGCAATTATAAAAACTACAATACTTGAAAAAACGATCGCAAAATCGTAAAAGAAGCAGAAACAGAAATCCAAGGGGAAATGCGATCCATAAGAATCTTATACCTCAATGAAGCCCAAGAAATCCGTTTTAATTCTTGCAAGGTTAGAGCAGAAAGAAAGCAAAATAGAAAGAAATCATCCGGAACGGGATTTTCACCACCTGGACCCACGCACTTTTGATAACCAAAGTAGAACACGCATAATTAGATCTCTTTCATTATTTTCCTTCACTTTCTCGGCAACCAAACAAACAAAGGGTTGGAAAGAAAGAAAATCAACCGAGACGGGATATCCGAAATGCAAAGAAAGACAAGCAAAAAAATTTGAGAAATTCGAGGGGGCGGGGGGAGTACCTGGTCAAGAATCCATGAGAATGTGGGATTAGATCAGAGCTCGGAGGAATATGTCGATGGCGATTAGGATTTTCGGATGTTGTGGCGGTAAGATCGGCTAGACACAGTTGGAGGGGAAAGTAAAAAAATAAAAATTACAGAAAATGCAAGTTCACGTTTTAACCCCTTTACTTTATCTTTAATTCTAGTCCGACACAAAATTCTCAAAAATTTACTTATTTTCCCAAAAATGTAATTCTGTTCATCCTAGACCTGTAAGGAAACAATCTATCTCTCTCTCTTTTCCCCCTAATTGATAGTATAATACAAGTTTAAATCTTCTATCCAATTTTGATATTCTAAGTAGTGTCTAATTAATCGTATTATGATACATTATTTCTAATTTTTAAAACAATATGTTATAATATAATTGATCAGACACTATTTAAGATATCAAAATTGAATAGATAATTTGAGTTCGTGTGATACCCACAAAAAAAATGAAGATGAAAATTTTGAGACGTTGCCTTTGAAAAGATGTGTCCTTTGTAGTATACATTGTCATGTTTCACTTGTTTTTAATATTGTCGTTGTCGTTTGTTCGAAGTTGTAGTTTTTTAATTGTTGTTCCCAATGATGCTAGGAATAACAATGATGCCATTTCTAGGATCTTGTCGGTTTTGATTGTCCTTTCATGTCTGTTCTCATTTGTCTAAGATGTTGCTGTTTATAAATTATACTCTTATTTCAGACGATGATGTCGTTTTCCTAATATCATGTAGTATCAGGTTATAGCAGGATTATTTCAATGGTAATTAGAATATTCTAATTTTGTGGCCTAAAGATCAAGTGCTTTTGTAGACTTGGATATATAATTAATTGTAAATAGATTGAAATGTGATTGAATATTTATTACTTATAAATTTAGGCCCTTAAATCATCATTACTAGGATCTATAAAGCTTCATAAACAGAAACAGAGTAATTACAAATTGTAGTTAAATTAAATAATACCATACATACGATTTATAATGATTCACTCTATAATGAGAGCTACGTCTATTATTCTTCACTATAATAAGTAAGTTGATACAGACTACAGAGTATTAAGAGTTTTGATATAAAATAAAATACTAGAGATTTTTGTAGAGTTTCTATAAGTCAGAATTCCTCCTTTATTGTAGGAGCTTCGCTCCATACTCATACAAAGTACTCGTAAGAACGTGGGCTTTAATCTGATAGAAGGAGTGGGCATGGTAAATCTTATAGTAGCAGGACATGTGTTGATCTCTGATAGGGCGAAAACATCGAACGTCTCCCCACATTCTACTTTATGGCTTAGCAAGTATCCCCTTATAAGTGCCAAACTCACATTATGGATTCCAATGAATTAACACTTAGCAAATTTGCAGTGGTGGATAATGCATGAGTCCATCCCAAATGAGTCGAGTAGAAACTCAAACAAAATCAAAGACATCGTATCGATCGATGCCGCTAGTCGAACGAATAATAATGGGCTGGCGATCCTACTAACAATAGTCCGGCTCAAATCGACCACTTCTATCGGGCTCAATTCATTCTAATCGCAACTTGGACTTCCCATACTAGGACTTTTGGGCCTGAACACATCATACCCCAACAGCCCTAAGAGCCATAATAGATCTACTTGTTGAGGGGAAAAGCAAGGGTATTTAAAAAATCTACTAAACCACCAAACCAAACCAAATTGAACCAATCCGGTGGTTTTTATTTTAATTTTTGATGGTTTGGGTGGTTTTACACAAATAATTTTGGATGGTTTGGTTAATAGTTTGGTACTCCTAAACCACTCAATCTGCTTGTCAATCCGCCATATATATATTTTTATATAAAAGAATTTTTATTATTTTTTATATAGGTTATTTTTAATTGATAATGAACAAAGTTTTACACATGTATAAAATGCACCTCCCCACATCTTATAATTTCACTTCTCTCTCTTTTTTGATTGAAATTATCCTATAATTTCACTTCTCTCTCCTTTTTTTATTGAAATTTCACTTTTCCTACCCTTTTCCCTAAAAGTTACTTGCTCATCAATATCTAAAAAAAATCAAATAAAGAAAAAAAAAACACACACGACTAGTTCAGAGGTAAAATGAAAAAAAAAAAAAAACAAAGAGCAAAATAAAGCTTGCAGACCACTACTTCCTAACAAAAGAAAGAGTAGAACAACTTCTCCAGTATGGAACCATTTTGAAGAGAAAAAATAAGGGTGAGCTTTGGAATGTTTGTGTCCATCGTCATAAAGATTATTCTTACGCCTCAAAAAAAAAAAAAGATACTAGTACCTTGCAAAACTATCTTAGGGAGCAATATAAGAAATACCATTATAAGGAGGAAGATTCCAAACAACAGATATTATGTTTAAGGCAAAGTAGTGCTACAGAAAGTGGAGATAGTAACATTGTAGCTGTGGGTTTTAGTCAAGCGGCATGTTGAATGTCATTGGCAAAGATGGTAGTCATAGTTGAGCTGCCTTTTCTATTTGTTGAACAAGAAGGGTTTAAGATCTTTTGTAGCGTGGTTTATCCAAATTTTAATATTCCATCACACATAATAGCTGCGAGATATGTTATGAATCTTTACAAACCGCCTAAATCAAACCATCCAAAGTCGCTTAAGAGTGGTTTGGTTTTTGTAAAAAAAAATATCAATTTGCCAAAACTGTCTAAAAATAAAATTTATTTTTAGTTTGGTTGGAGGTTTGTGTTGCAAGTGTGGAGCCAAATCAAGTCAACAACCTAGCAAAATGAAGAAAAATGAGAGGAAAGGCAGATTCGGGGTGCTGCAGCGCCAAGGTTGGGCGCCATAGCGCTCGTAGGGCAGCAAGGTAATGCCACGGCGCTGGCAGGTGAGCACAGCAGTGCTCGTTTAGAGCGCAAAGGCGCTGTGTTGTGTAATTTTTTAGGGGTTTTTTGAAGCCAAAAACAGGAAACTACTAGAGTTTCTCATTAGTTGCTATTTTTCTTTTCTTTAGGGTATAAATAGACATAAGATGATTAGGGTTGTGTGAGAGACTCAAATTTGTGTGAGAGAGAGTGGCATTATTTTGTGTTAGGCATATTTTTTGAGAGCTTCGTTGTTGAGAGAAAAATTCCCACAAAGGGTGCTGGGTAGAAGAGAGATTTGAGAAACACTATTTGAGTGTGTGTGATAAATTTTTCTTGTAATCTGTAATCTCTTTTATCATAGTGGAATCTACAGCGGGCAGAAACAAGACGTAGTCTCAAATTTGGACGAACATGTATAAAAATTTGGTGTCTCTCTTTTCTTCTTTTCTCTAATTTCTTTTGTGCAATTATTCGTTCTTACGATCCTTAGAATTAAGAGGTGCCTAATTCCCCAACAGTTTGGAGGAAAAAACTGCCCAAACCACCTTCGAACATCCTAGGGAAAAGTGAAAAGAGAGGAACAAATATGTAAACCTTTTAACCTTATTTTTTATTTTTTGAATTTATTTTTACCTTTCTATTTTCTTTTGTTACTTTTATTTTTGTTCTTGTCCAAAAAGGAATTTCTATAGATTTGCCTATTTTCTTGCCCCAAACTTTATTTTTTTTAATTTTTAATTAGAAAGCAAATCAAACCATTTGTTTTAGATAAATCACAAACCAAACCAATTACAAGTTGGTTTGAAGATTTTCAAACCAAACTATTTAAAAGACCAAATTCAATCCAAACCAAACCAATTGTAATCGATTTGGTCTGTTTTTTGAATCGGTTTAAACTAATATATATATATAATTTTTTAACCATAATTAGTATCAATATTATCATAAACTAAGAAAATCTCTTATGTTTATTCATTTATTTTTAAAATATGAATTATTAAATTTTAGAGTATTTTTTTTCAAAAATAATTAATTAAACTTTTACAAATCTTTAATATATATAATGTTTAAATACATATAAATAAAAATTGGTTTGGTTTGGATGTGGTTTGTCAAAGGTAAAACCACAAATTAAACTAATGTAATTGGTTTTAAAAATTTTAAACTAAATTAAACCAATTGTAAATATGTTTGTTTATTTTTTATGCTAGTTTTGTTTGATTTTGTCAGTTTAATCGGTTTAATGCTCATCTTTATATTATATGGACTTTTTTTTTCTAGTTTGACTGGAGTATTTAAACTCTACACTTAAAAATGGAATTAGATGTAAATTTAACGTTAAACTATATCTACAACTACGTAGACCAATTCAAATACAACCATTTTAAAAAGAAACAAAATTAAAATGAGAGGAAGATGGAAAAGTTTAGATCTTGTCGTTTTCTTGATGTAACGTCGTTGATTTATATGTTGTCCTACGACTCCTTTCTACCAAGTCGTTTGACAAGACGCTGTCGTTTTGGAACGTTGTCCCTTTATTGGACGCTGTCTTTTGTTCAAATGTTATCGTTTTCTCCATTTATGGTTTTATCACGTGAGCGTTGTTAGTTTTCACATATTTCACTTTTCAGGATTGGCAAAAAAAATGCTGAAATTTGTTGCCGTTCATTCAATATGTTGTTTTCATGATCTTGCGGTTACCATAGGACGACTTCATTTTCCCTTATATCCTGTTGTGTTTATAAGATATCGTTGTTTCAAGATACTTAAATATGGTCGTTTACTTAGTTCATTTTCGTTTCTTCAAAACGGTGTTTTGTTTCGCATATTGTGAATTTATAACTTCTCGTTTCATGCAACGACGTTTTCCTAATATATTGTCGTTTCCACGCTTTTTTTGGGGATGACGTTATCTTATACACCGGTGCTGTCGTTTCTTGAAGATGTCATCATGATCTCAGTCAAAAAGACCTTTATACATGTTATATTGCTTTCATCTTCGATGAAACAGTAACACCTCCCCCATACCGCCGTTTGTCAGTAGTTCCTTTCCTCCCCATCTTTTGCCATGAGCACAAAAGCGAAACAGAATAATTGTAGTCCCTAGACAGTGACATCCAAAACATCTTTGATCGTTGCCACTTCTTCCACTTACATAAAAACGACGACTTTCTGAGAGGAACTAATAAACACAAACAACTTATATAGGATAAAAAAAAAAAAAAAACATAGAATGACAAGAGGATCTATATATAGAAGGAAACAGAAAAACAAAAAATAAAAACAAAAATCAAAGATTTTATTTTATGGCTTATTATTCCTCATTAATATTCATTCAAACAATGAAAAGTGAAGGCCATTTTCAGTATAGTTTTCATAAAAATTGTATTCTTCTTCTACTGAAAACTATGGAATGAGATTGAAGGTGATTGATCAGCCAATGCCCACAACACTTACCACATGGATGATCTGATCCTTTTCTTTTCTCATCAAGCCTTCTCTTGCTTGTCTCCATTCTCCATTTAGGAATCTGCTCGCTCTAACCCTCCACAATCTTCATTCATTTTCTTTCTATTATTTGCATTTCACTATTTTCAAGGCATTATTTTTGTCGTATTATTCTTAGGACCATTCATTATTAGTCTCCAAACAGATTTAAATCTCTTCTCTTTATCACATGAATAATATTGGGCCGCCAGAAGATGGGAATTGACCGGGGACCAATTCCTTTTTATGGTCCCTATAGAACTTGAGCTGTCGTTTTCTTCAATATACGCATATCAGTCAACTATATTTTTATACACATGCTTAGGACCATTCATATTGGTTTCATATAGAATATGTGTATTTCACATGCAAGTAGTAGTAGTTGTATTAGGGATCCAAGCTTGTATCTCAATTTTTTTTTATGCTAATTCCCAGGTCATTGAGTTGTCATTTTTTTACTTATAGATGTAATACTTCTATATTTATATACGTGACAAATTTTTAAATACCCATCAGTAAAAAAGAATAACAAATCACATGTTATGCCTGCTGTTATCAAAAAGTTAGATTCTTAGACAGGGATCAATTCCCTTTTGGGATCAATACATTAAAAGTTGACATGCCGTATTCTTTTATTAAATTTCTTGGGGCTCGCCTCACTATTGATAATTTGTCATTAATCTTTGGACATTTAGTCCTAATTGGCAAACTACTTGTTAACGTTTGATGGCTATTTGGGGCTGCTTCAACAGTTATTGCTTTCAGAAGAGACATGAAAGTAACAACCATTTATCAAGTTGAGACACTTGACAAGGTGGATAAAGATTTTTCTTCTCCTTCTTTTCTCTTCCTTTTTCCAAGTTTTAAGATTGCAATCCCATAAAGTAAGTATAAAACAAGATTTGATTATAGCCTAAACTAACAAAACATCATTATCTTGTGATTAGAAAAAAGAGCAAAAAGTTTTTAGTGATGATGCACATGAATTTATTCTGATCTCCTTTTCACATCGAGTGACGAGGCAGTGTTCAATTTGTATTTCGTGCCACTAATATTTTTGAATGGGGATCAAAGAGGATATTTGGCTGCGGTTGAAAGGAATATATGTTTGTGAAGAGAGACCAGCTTTTTCAGAAATAGTGACTATGAGTTGTGGTAGTGTCTATGAGTTCCATACATACATATTGTGTTTATATATATATATGATATACGTATACATATAGGGGCGAAGCTCACTGTTTTCTTCCAACATTGTTCATAAAATTTTATAGAAATCATATTTTGTTTTTTTTGAAATTATACTCCATTTTCCTGAAATCATACTTTATCCTTTTTAAAATTATACTCTGTCTTGATTTATTTTTTTAATTCTGCCTTTGTGTGTATATATGATAGATTGACACTGACCACCAAACACTAGACTATCGTTGGTCGGAGGCGACAAGAGAATAATATAAGCATCTGTTACAACACACAGGGCAAAAAGGTGCAAGAATGTAATACCTTTCTTATCTAAGATAAAGTGGGGAGAATCCATGGCAACTAAAAAGAAAAAAAAATCAAAGAATTTTCCCCTTTTCTACTTTTTTGCATATGGCGGAGGGCAGTAGGGGAGCTCAAAAGTTGAGATTTCTATGTTCATGATCACTCCTTCTCTCTAATCTCTGGTGCTTTTCAAGCATTTTTCACAAGTTTATCTCCATTTATTATTTTAATTTACCCCTTGTTGAATCATGGCTGAGAAAGAAGAGATTCAGTCCTATCCTACTTGTCAGCAGGTTGTCATGTATGTATGTATGTACATTCATATATATATATATATATATATGTATATGTATGTATGTATGTTTGTATGTATGTATATAAAGGACCCCATTTTTTAATATATCATTTATATGTTGATAACGTACTAATTTTGAATATGTAAATCTTATGTTACACAGTTTGCACTTTCAAACAAAATATATTTTACAGTTTGCTAAAAAGGTTCTTCTGTGGAAGTAAAAAGGTACCCCTTTTTGCTTCTAAATGAAGACAATGCCGTATATTTATTCTCTTGAATGTTGCTTTTAGAGGGAGAGGGGGAGGGGGGGAGGGGGGGAATATATATTCTTCCATTTTTTTTAAACTAATACTAATATTAAAAAGCTGAGGCTGCTGAAACGACAGAAATGAACTGAGTTGTTTATGAGCCATGTTAACAAAATGTATAATGGAACATATATTGCAACCATAAAGTATAATAAAGATAATAACTTTCATTAAAAATAGAGGAAACAGATTACAAACCTACGACAACAATACAGCTAATTAAATGCTACAGATTACTTGAGTACAGATATAAAACAGTACATTAAAATACATACATACATATTATATGTACATATATATATATATATATATATATACTTTCCAATCCAAAGCTCTGATCACTAGCTACCACACAAACTAATAATTATTTGAGCCGACTTATTTTTTCCTTTTTGCCGACATGATATTGGACTCAAATTGTTATTTAAGATGTAGTCTGGTAAGGCTTGAGGAGCTGCTTGAGGTTGCCACTTAGGTGGAGTGACATGACTTCATTTGTGGACCCCACGAGCTTGCCATCGATGAAGACTGCGGGGACGGGGGCGTTGCACCCGAGCCTTGTGAGGGCCTTCTCCATTTCCCTCCCATCAGCGTCTTGGTCCAGCTCATGAACCATGGGGGTGACCCTCAGCTGATTTTGGAACAGCATGATGACAGCATAGCAGAGGCAACATGAGCTCTTGCTGAAAATCACCACCCCTTTCTCTGAGCTCAATCTCATTACCTTGTCCATCTTTGTGTTTTGGTTTGCCTAATTGGATTTTTGCTTATTAAAAAAACCCGATATAGGATCGAATCCGGAGATGAACTCGATCCTACGGTTCGAGCTGAGGTTGGAACTGTGAGAAGGGAAGGGAGGAAAAAGAGGAGAGTGTTTGAAAGCTAGCTTTAGTTATTATTATTATTTTTTTATCTTTCTTTTTTTTTTTTTTAAGCTAGTTTTGGTTGTTTGGAAGTTGAGCTCTTATGCTAGACTATTTATAGGGACAGAATAAGGTGGTCTTGCTTTGAAGCAAGAACATTCAAAAAAGGATGCGCTTTTTAGAATAATCAAACTAGAATAAAAAATAATAAAAGAAAAGAAAGAAAAGAAAGCTACTTTCTAAGATAAAGACCACTGTGTTTAATAAGGTGAAGAAGTTGGTCAGAAAGACTACTTTCTGCTTGTACACAATACTTTCATTAGTAACCATCTGATATGTGGCCTTATTTTAAATCAATCTTTTTCCTTAAATGGCTGGATCAAATAATACATGATATATATTCCTGTGGTGTAATGTATACAATCAAATTTGTGACACACGTGTAAAGCTTAGCAGCCATTTCTTTACCTTTTTTTGCAAGATTTTATGGAAACAAGAATACTCTCTGTCCACAAAGCCAAAAAGATTCTGTTATAGGGCCTGTCAATTTATACCAGATTCTCAAAATCACTCTCCACCCTTTGAATCCTTCTGCAGAAGCATAGCCAACAAGATAGGTGGCTTTCGTTTGGCGCAAATTCTTTATGTTGTTGCACCCCACCAACTTGGAGGATTCCTTCTCACTTGGCACCATATACGTGTGATTTTCTCCCTCCTCGTTCTTTCTCTTATTTAATACTTAGTGTTACTCCAACAAAGCTCTTTATGTTATATACACATTATATAATATATATGTATGTATATGTGTATATGCATGTTTTTTATTGGTTGTTTATAATATAGTAGTTGGAAGTTTTCAAGTTTGCTAATTGAAAACTGACACTTATTGGATAGGATGTCAAGGCTATGGTGATAACAATTTGTTTAAGTTATTTTACTTGTGAAAAAGTGACACCCATTTTAGACAAGGCATTCATATGCATAGGTAGGATTCTTGCCTTTGATCCCCCCTAAAAGGAAAAGGAAAAAAATTATTTTAAATACTAAAAAGCAGAATCATGCAACAAACACTTTATACCATTTTGGTTAGTGGTAAAGGGATAGTTCCTCAGACTCATGTGATGGTCAATTTATCAAAACAGTGACCTGGTTTTCAAGGTGGTGGATAAGCTTCATGTTTTTTGAAACTTTTTTTTTTTTTTTGCTGGTCACTGATCATAAAAGCAAAGCCTTCTTGCAAACTTTATTGTATGGTTGTTTTTGGGATATGAGGAGGGACAATCTTTCTTATCATTCTCCAAAGAAATGTTCCTGAAGAATTCCATCTTATCGTGAAATCTCCAAATAGTTCAACGTAGGTATCTTTCTCGCCCCGCACTGGCATTCTAGTAGTGAATTTGCATGCAATTGATATTCCATGAGAAAATATCCACAAAAAGTAAACTCAAACTTCGACAACTTTTGTAAAAACTATATTTCCATGTAGAGATTTAATCTCAGGAAATTAGAACGTTACATCTTTTTTATCAGTTTTACATAACTATTCTGGCTTCATTTTCAAATACATGGCCAGAAGAACCAAGTGAAAAGCAACCCTCTGAACAACTGAGGAAATACATGGTAATATCGTGTTTGGTAAAACTGCAGCACATAAAACTAATGCAGCTCTTATGTTGATCTTTTTTTTTTTTTTTTTGGTGCGTGGGGTAATGACTAAAAGTCTAGAACCAGATAGCCCTTGCATCAATGAGCATTTGCTTAAGAGAACCATCAACATGAAGGGATATTATATCTTTTGCGGAGCCTACAAACTTCCCTCCAATGAACACGGCTGGGACAGCCGGGTTGCAGCCCATCTGCTCGCGCAAGGCCCGCTCCATCTCCTTACCATTCGCATTGCGGTCGAGCTCGTGGATAGCGGGGCTGGCACCAAGCTCGTAGAAAAGTGCCTTCACTGTGTGGCACATGCAACATGAGCTCCTGGTGAAGATCACAGCAGCCTTCTGTGATGCCAAGTCTCCAATTCTGTCCATTTCAACAAGCTAGCTTTGTTTTTTTTTTTTTTTTTTTTTTTTGAAAAATGAAATATAGATAACTAAATGAGAAAACAATAATATTAAAGGGTGATCAGGAGATATTCACTTAGCAACTAATGCTTAGTGTAGATTGAAAAAAAAAAAAAGAGATCAAAAAACAAGAGAAGAGTTTATAAGCAGACTGAGAATATGAGAATAGTACAGTAAAGGATTTAGGGTCTTGTATTGTATGTATGTGTACAAGTGGTGGTGAGGCTTGGTTCTGGTTGATTCTGGGATTGCATCACCCTATTTATAAAGGGCTGGAAAGGGTGGTAGATTGCATTGTTTAATCTATAGAGAGAGAAAATAGTAATGATAATAATTAGAAAATATATAAAAAATAAGGTATATAATGGATAAGAAAGAGAATGTTCCTTTAGATATTTGTTTGGATAAGAAAAATGCTGATGATTTGCTTGATGGTGACCCTCTGAGTCACAAAACAAGTTGCTAATGCAGCAGCATCAACTTCCCTGTTTGAAGAGTGTACTAATAATGATATCATTCAAAATCTTCTTCTTCTTCTTCTTCTTTCTTCTCTTTTTTGTTTTTAATATTTGTTTGCATGAACTACAATTTTTGGAAGAAATGGAATAAGTACCACAGAAATCTTTTTTCTTTGAAATAGTAATTATTATTAACGTGTAAATTACACTTTCGGCAGGTTTTCGAAGCATCAATCAACCCACCTTTAAATATTCATATTATATGAGGACAAGAGGAACAAGAACAGATTTGGAATTTTATCTTACATGCACTAGATATTATATATTCCAATCTAAAGGAAGGCCAATTTTTTTTTTTTTTTTTTAGTGCAAACCAAATTGAAAAAGTCAGAGGCTAGCCTAGGGAAGGAGAATAATCACCTGTCCAAGTGTTAACATTTTCAATACTTAATACTTTAATTATCATTAAAATATTATTATATAAAGACAAGGGTCAATTAACATGATTATCCATGATAGCCTTCACTAATAAAACATGGGGATGCCAATCTAATTTCCTTTCTAAAAATGGGAAAAAAAAGGGAAAAAAACTATAAATTCTCTGCATATATAAAGTCCTTTTTTTTTTTTTTTTTTTGCATGTTATGCTTAGTTCTTTGTCCTAGTAGCTAATCTGGATGTGGCTGATGTGGAGAAGATAAGAGTTTATCCAATTCATTTCCACCTTTTCAAGCTTTTGGTCCCTCCAAATCTATGGAATATATATGTAAGACTGGGAGTACAGAAAATTCAAGAAAGAAAGGAGAAAAAAAAAAGGAAGTGTATGAGAATTTGACCTGGAAGCTTGCATGTGCAGAAAAATACACGTAGCAAAAAAGAATGATAACTATTGGAGGAGGAAAAGGAAATAATGACGTACTTTAACTGTTACATTTCGTTATACAACGTATTAACGAATATGCAACTTGATATTAAGAATCACCACCCAAAGAACCCAAAAAGAGAATATATATATATATATATATATATATATAGAGAGAGAGAGAGAGAGAGAGAGAGAGAGAGATAAATATATGTTTTTTTTAATCTATACATAAAATTGGTGTTCAATCTTTTGCCATGTAAAATGTTTGTCGTGTGTAATCGCATCTTGTATGTTCTGAATGATCTCCAATATGCAATAAGTCTTAGTATTATAATCCAAGAATAATGCCACGTGCCAGCCTACCTAATAATATTATCTAGACGTGACGGATAAACATGGCTGATCCTTTTTTACATTCTTTCTTTTGTTTTTCATGAGGGTATCTTAAAAACAAATAAAAAATTTTAAAGTTCAAAGCATATAATACGGTCAACCCCCCATATAATTTATACAATTTTTCGGGTTTAAAAAAAAAAAAAATAGTTGTGGAGAAGTGGAGTGAACCAGTTAATGTGTCCATCGAAAGTTGGCCTGTCTTATAGTTAACGGATGACAGAATAAAAATATAATTTTTAACGCATTGATTCGCCCAAGCACATATATACATGTTAAATTGTTAAATTTTACTTACAGATGTAGTATCATAATCCACACAAACTTTTTTATACCATGTATTTTTGAGGTTAGAGTGGTGAAACGGTGCAACACTCGATTTGACTCAATGTCACATCTCTCAATTCAATATAATATATAATCACCAATCGTTCGTCTTTCATTATTTGTGCATTTGTCTTCTGATCAAGAGAATGTTAAGTTTGTGTCTAGAAGATCATTTGTCATATGCGACATGGTGATTCCGACTTATGATTATTTTGACACGTCTTTTGGAGTCTTAGAATTGAAGGGGCATTCGTCTCTGAAGACCCAACCAAGTCCCTCCGCGTGGTCACACTATCAAATGCTCTTTTAAGGGTGCAAAGCTCGATTCCACTCAGTGTCACACCTAAATTCAAGATAAGTGCTTCAAACTTTTAATTCTCTAATCACCAATTGTTTGTCTTTCAATATTTGTGTATTTGTCTTCTGATCAAGAGAATAATAACTTTGTGTCCAAATAGACCGTTTGTTACGTGCGACATTGTGATTCTAGCTTATAATTATTTTGACAAGTCTTTTGGAGTCTCAAATTTCACATGACACCTGAGAATTTTTAGTATATTTTACATGTAATAATTAAAATATTATGTTAAATAAATTATACACAAATTTTGTGACCTAAAGTTTATGCTCGAAAAATTGTTAAGTATTTTAGGAGCAGTTTGTGTGTCAGAAGAATTGTTGTTTAAATCTCATTTTTGTGACAAATTTAATAAGAATAAATATATGATTTTTAATATTAAAAATCATGCCATAGTCTTAAACAAAGAAGGAATTATATGAAAATAAGCTAAAAAACTTAATTGTTGCAAAATGTATTTTAAAAAATTTTAAAAGAGAAAGTAGTAACAAGAAAATGGAAATATGAAAACTTCTACAGTATAAGAATTAAGTAGAATAGAAATTATGCAATATAAGGATTATACTGCATAAAGTTAAACGATATAGAAATTAGATTGTATAAATTTAAGCAATATAGAAATTAAACTAATTAGATTGTATAAATTTAAGCAGTATAGAAATTAAACTATGTAGAGGATGTGGATCAGTATAGAAAGTTATGGGACCTCATAAACTATATAGAAAAGCATACTGACAGTATGGAAAATATATCAACAGTATAAGAAAAATATTGTTAGTGTAAATTTACACTGTGTAAAAAGTTGACATAGGACCCACAAGGACACTCCAAAGGAAGGAAAACTTGCCACATATTTTCCTTGTATAACTAGTTGTAATGTGTGGTTTGGAGGCAAATTTTCAATGATATTTAAGTCTTTGATGAGGTGTTGTGATAAGCACGTGTATGTTGAAAAATTGCACCTTTTTCTAACCAAAGGTGAAAAAATGCTCCACCTCTATAGCAGCCGGTTATGTAAGGAATTGTGGAGCAATATTTTAAATTGGTGGTAAAAGGATGTCATCAAATGGCTAAAGACTAAGTAATAAAAAAATATTTTTTTTCTCTACCATACTTGCTCCATCAAAACACAAAAAAAGGACCTATAATTTTCATGCAAAACCGGCAGCCCTATCAAGGATCCCTCTAAAATTCTCTCAAAAATTTAACCTCCAATCAAGTTTTAATCAAGTCTTATTGTTCTAAATCCAGATTGATCACTATTGAGGTAAAAATCTCAAATTTATCCTTATGGGTTTTTGGGTGTTTTCTTAAGTTTTTGAAAGGAACTTTTATGGTATGATTTAAATTTGATGTCAAGGGATTTTAGAAAGCCTCAGGTGCCAAAAAGATAGTACAAGAACTTTGGAATGGTTAAGTAAAGTTCTAGTCCTTGAAACTATATTAAAGTTTGCATATTTTTATGCATATCAAGTGTTTAGCATAAATTATGGACTATGACATGCAATATACACTCTGGCACTTTTAGTTTGGATGTTATATTAATGACTATGAGATTGAATGATTGAAAAATAAAGGTTTTATATAAAAATGAGAAAGTTTGTTAAATTTTATCAAATATGCAAAGTTTAACTAGTTTTCAAAGAAATGAGTTTTTGAGGGCCTTAGAGGCCGAATTATTTTTTAAGTTCAAAATAAAATTTATTGGAAACGCCTAGTTGGACAACTTTTGTTAAGAAATTCTACTCAAATTTTTGTCCAAAAAGTATATGAAGATGAACGATTTTTAGAAAAGTTAAAAATATGAAAGTTATAGATCTCGTCGAAATGGTTAGGAATTGTGGAAATTTCAAAAAGAAACATGTTTTGAAATAAAATGATGTTCACTAAGGAGCTTTTGTAAGTTTTAATCCTTATGAACAAAACTTGCTGTTTTGATACAAGACATATATTTTTTGTTTCGGGGACAAAAATATCAAGATTTTGTGTTTCAGGTCAAAACCGTAAAGCTATGAGGAACGGGAATTTTTGTTATGTAAAAATTGTTGCCTATATAGTTATGAGCTGAAAGTAAATTTATGTTTAAAATTCCAAAAGGAATTTGGGATTTTTCAAAGAAAAGATGTTAAGGGCAAAGTCGTCAAGATTTTCACATTACATTAAAAAATATAAAGTCTTGATAAAATAGTTTTTTGCAAAAAGGAAACTGATGCTTGGTTTTTTCGTAATATTACAAGAAGTAAGGAAATAAAATTTTTGTTTTAAAATGGCTTCCAAAAGTTTCTAAAGACCAATCAATGGCAAAATGTCATTTTTCGTAAAAAGGTCAAAACCGACCTGGAAACACCTGAATTAAGAAAACACCCTTAAGCGAGAATTTTTCTGTAACAATGGTGAAGTATAATGAAAAGTTCAATCAAGTAATGTTCAATTTTCTAGACTTACAAAAACTCGTAAAGGATAAAATCATTATTTTTAAGAAATCGTTAAAATGGACCTAAGCCTTCTGAATTAGCGAAATGCCCATAGACCGAAAATAATATGTATTATGTTGAATAGTGAAACCATCAAGTGAGATGGGAAAATTGACTAAGGAACGAGCATGTTAGGAAATAAAAGAGATAAATTGATAAGAAATATAATTAAGTAAAAGAAACAAAAAGTTAACGTATAAGTTGTATTATCGATCAAGTGGGTTGGCAATAAGAAAATTAACTAATAGTCGGGTATCATTTAAACAAGACACAAAGCCTACTAATAGAAGGGAATGGATAGAGTTTGAATGCTAGAGCATTATCAAATTAAGTTTCAAACCTCACTTGAAGCATGAAGAAAATGAATTTCAAATACTTTGAATATGTTTTATGCTTGCAATTGTTATGTACAAAGTTTTAAAGATTTAGTCAAGACTTGCAATATATTTACAAATGTTATGTTTAAAACATTCTTGCATTTATGCATAAAGTTTTGAAAGTTCAAGTTATGATTATGTTTGAAATTGCTGTGTCTAATGATTTAGACATTAAGTCATGTCATGCATAATGTTCACTAAAATTACAAGATCAGTAATTTAACCCTCAAGTTAAGATAAGAAAGTATCATACCAGTCTCCCAATTCTATAGGAGTGTCATGCTAAAGTTATGTTACATCCTTAGTGTTCGATGGTCAAGTGCGTTTGGTACGTACACTTAGGCCCATAATTCAAGTACGATAAGAATGATAATAAGAAGTTTACAATTAAGTATAATTAGAATCATGTATCATGATATTACTTGCTTTCCTTTTAAGTAATGTTCTTATGGGAAAACGTTTTATGAAAAATATTTTACGAGAAATGTTTTATACATTTACGAAAAATATTTACAAGAACAGTTATAAGTAAGATGTTTTAAGAGAAAAGTTTTATGAAAAAGATTTAATAAATAATGTTTATGTTTATTTTGTTTGAACTTACTGAGTGAAAGCTCATTACAAGTTCTTTCATGCTATAGGTAGTCCTATGGGAGACCAGTATAACTAGTTGATGAGCTCAGTATTGCGGTAAACAGATGTGAAGGTTGGATATAGATACCACTATAGTTGTCTTTAATTGTATCAAGAAAAGGTTTCATTGTTTGAAAAAGTACTTTAAGAGTTTAAAAAAAATTGTTTAAGGAAATACCTTATAAGAAATGTTTTAGGAAAACATTTTAAAAGATATATGATATGGAATGTTTTGAACGGTTATTAAGCCAAGTTTTATAGTTATGTTTCAATTTACAATGCAACAGATGTTGCAATAGTTTCAAGTATGTTTTAATGAAAAAAAAAAATTACCTAGTGTTCTCTTACTAGTAAGTAAGATCAAGTTTAAGAAATCATATTTAAGCAAGTTAAGTGACGGCCCGAAAAGACATGTCATTACATTTAAGCCCTTCAATTATATTTATTTATGGGAGAATGAGGAAAATGACATGTTTTTTTTTAATTTTTTGAAGTAAAGAGTAGATTAAATAGCAATTTTACGATGTAAATAAATTATTTAATGTGTAAATAAGAATTTTTTATATTATAACAATAGGGTAAATAAATTATTTGCACCTTAAATCTATTTACCGTGTAAATAAAAATTACTTACACCCTAAATAAGAGGGTAAATAAATTATTTATACCATAAATTTATTATTTGTTCACAAATATTTTTAAAACCTACTATTTATTATAATTAGTTTTGAAAAAGTGATATTTACTACAATTTTTATTATTATTTTTTATAATTTATAAATATGGCCAAGATCGAAATCTTGTTTTTCAGAAACTTCATTTTATTATAGATATTTATCAAGACCTAATCATTTTATCGCTAGGTAACTATATATATTTGAATTGTACTAGTTAGTTTTTACAACTCAATAACAATTTTGCTGATATTATATGTGTAGGGAATGAGAAGAAAATGGTCGTGAATAAAGAGACTGAGAAGATGAGCAAGCTATTAGATATAATAATTTTGAAGCTCTTATTTATGTTTTTATATGTTTTATGTGTTTTGTGGTGATTAAAAATTATTTATCGTAATATATTTATAATTTTTTTTCCTAGTTTTATGAAATTTTTTCTTTCTCAATTATCCTTTATGTGTTGTTGAAATAACAGAGAATTGCCTTGACTAAAAACAAAAAGTATATCAACTTCCCTTATACTTAATTCTATAAAGTTTATACACAAAAATACCCAATTATATCAGCATTAATTTAAGTCCACCAAATCTAATTATATAAATCTGTATGAATGATAAAAGATAAATCAAGATGACGTTTAATTTTTGAATTCACATGGCTTGAACCCTAGAACCTAATTCAAATTGATGTTTGGTTACATAAATTGGGTCTTCAGTTTGAACTATGGATTTAATTTTGAACTTCCTTGGACCTTCAATTTTGGGACCCTTTCCCCTAAATTCAGCCAATCTTAACATTTTTTTTATACAGTAACAATTCTCTAATGTTTTCTCAAATTCATATTTTCAATATTATTCACACATCAATTAATATTTTATTCCCTCTTTAAATTTTACACTTCCAAACACCACTTCAAATTGCAATTAAACCATACAATTCAAACAAAAAATCTTCAAATTACAATAATTCAAACCTATAACCAAATAAGAAAGTTCATTTGAGGGAGCTTTAATGTCCGGTTTGAGTATTCAGAGTAAAAGTATAAAATGCACAATATTTACATACATACATACATACATATATATATATAAATAAATATATATATATATATTCTTATCCTCCATTTTTTCTCACGTGAGCTCTTTTAAACAAAGAGCATTCAATTACAATTTAAATTATAAAAATTAATTATGAACTCTAACCTACTGTTGATACTTTTTTTGCAAGGCTCAAGTTTAGTCTATATCTCATGATATAGCCTATGTTACAGTACATGGAGCCAAGCCATGTTGTAGGAATCTTTAGATAGGCCATAATTTAGAAGGCCGAAGAACGTAAATATGCTCGTTTTATTTAGTCCAGTTGAACGCTTGACTCACTCGAGAGATCTTGAGTCTACGAGGAATTAGAAAAAAATGAGTGTGGAGGAAACTAGATAAAAATAGAACTAAAAACCCAATTAAAATACCTTAACTCAACTTATAGGAAGATGCTCTCCAATCAGCCCACTTGGACTGCTTAGCCAACTGCACCAATTGTAATGACCAAGAAAATCCTAAAATTAAATTATGTAATTTATATATCTAAGTCAAGGATTTTTTGAAAAATATTATGTATGAATTTTTGTGACTGAAGGATTTATGGAATTAATATAATATTCAAAAAGTTATGGTAAATTTTAAAATCAAAGTTATTAATTTTTTGTTATTAATAATTCGGTTGATAATTCTCACCGCGATTTAAGACGAAAGAAATTCCAATCCATAAATAACTTGGGAATTTTAATTACAAAAATTTCAAGTGCAGTATGAGAAAACTCTAACACTCAACAAGTCCTTAATTCTCAATTAGTTAAAAACTAGAGATATGTAAGTGGCATTTTTGGAAGAAAAGTGCTATTGAGCTGGGGAATTGACACTGTTAATGACTATATCATTACGTAGGCAAAATGCAAAAAAAGTCAAGTTTAGATTTTAATTAGTCCAAAAATAATTTTAATACTTAAAACGGTCTAATTTTACTACACGATTAAGAATTAATATCGATGCCGATTTATTTGGAGATTAGTATTGAACTATAAGTAAGCAGTGATAAAGGACCTGTCGGAAACTAAAATTCATGTTAGCTAAGTTAGTCACCCTAATCAGCATAAGTTATATCTGTTTAGAGGGAATTTTTAAGAATACACTCAAGTACAGGGCTTAACACGATTTATAATAAGATTTGATGAGTGTATTTTTATTCATCGTGAGATGCCATTTTCACATCCCCTTTCTCAAGTGTGTCGCCCACCATTGGCTTCCCTAAATCCAAAGATTAGTTTAATAAAGCTTAATGAAAAGCTTAATTAAAACAAGATTAAGAGTTAAGTCCAATTAGCAATTTGTCTATAAAGAGGCCACCAGTTCCAAGTTGGCATTTTTTTCATTTCTTTCTCTCATTTTCTCTAGCCTAAATCCAGTTCCTCCATGGCCATTCTCTCAAAACTTTCTTTCTTTCCCTATACCCAAACCCACTGGCTAAAAAAAATTCTAAGATAGAGGAGTAGCTAGAGCCATCAAGGATTTGATCTTCAAGGGTATTTTCTTAATCTTGCCGCCACTATTTGAAGCTTGAATAAAGTTTATGTTTTCTTTAGTTTAGTTTATGGTCATGTGAAGAAATGGCATGTAATAAGTTTCTTGTGGATGTTATGTGATGTTTAGTTTTATTAGTATTGGGTATGTTTTAGATTAGTTTTGGAATGATTTATGCTTAATGAAAATTTTCCCACTTACTTTGAACTCAAAGACAGACTGATTTCGAACTTTTTCCCAACACAAAACTTCTAGAATTCGACGGTTTAAACAAATCTTCGTGACTGAGAAAAGACGCAATTTCAACTCTAGGATGGGTTTTTGAGCCCATTCTAAAACTGCCTAGCCAATGGAAAAAAATTGCACAAGCTGCCCACTATAGGGATAGTCATTGTTTTGGTCGATTTGGGCTAGTTCAAGTCTAAATCACAATTTCCCAGTACATTAAATTTTTCGATTTCGATAAGACGAACAACTTTCGAGAAGAAAACTTTTTCAAATTCTACCTCTAAATTACTGCCCAAAAACTGTCAAATGAACATAGCCATAGTTTTAATACATTTGGGCCGTTTCGAGGCCCAATAGTAATTTTCACGAAACAAAAAGTTTTAGATCTCGACAGAACGAAGAACTTTCATGAAGAAAAAAATTTAAAACTCTGCTTCTATAATATAATTACCAGTAAAAGCAGTTTTTATTTTTAACAAAAATTACATTTCAAAAGTCCGAATTATAATTTTGGTAAAACACAAAAATTTTAGATTTCAATGAAATAGAAAACTTTCATAAAGAAAATTTTGTAAGAATCTATCTCTAAATTAAACTTTAAACTGGATTAATAAAAACAGTCAAAACCTTTTAAAATAAAGTTAAATGATAAAGCTTTGTAAAAATCACTAAAAATAGACATACTATAGACAGAAAACATAATTTTTATACATACAAAAGTTTTAAACCTCATCAAAATAAGAAACTTCTGTAAAAAAAATTATAAAAGAAAACTATCTTTAACATATAGTTATACGGTAACTTTTAAAACTAATCAAAAAGTACCTCTTGGTATTAGTTTTTCAAACAAACGCCTGTTTAGCAGTAAAATTCTATTTTATGATCAATAAAGAAATTGTAGCACTTGAAAAATTATACAAGTCTAACGTTTACTGTCTTACTGAATTTAGACACTATTTTAAATACAATTTTCAATGAAACTTTAGCTATATGAACATGATTTTTCCTATAAAACTTAGCAGTTTTCAAATGAACTTTTGAATAGGATTTATAAATGCCCAATACACTAGGCCCTTAGCATTATGATGCTAGACATGGGCCCAACATCTATACTAGTTCAAGGACCCTCTCGAGTCAAAGTTTCGACAAGTTAGTATATGAAATGCCTTAAGAACGCTTTTAGGCTTAATGGGCCTCAATACAATTACAAGCCCAATAAGCGTAATAAGGAAATTGCTATTTAGGACTTAGTTTATAAATCATAAAGTTAATTAATTAATTAATTATTAAATTAATTTGAAAATTTTTAGATTTAGTTAATGAGAGGATAATTAATTAATCAATTAATTATCAATCTTAGCATAAATTAATAAAGGCAATTAAGAAAAAAAAAATAAAATTACCCTTTTGATAAAGGAAAATAAGTTCTAAGAAAGGATTAAAATCCTTTACGACTATGCGAAAATTAAAAACGAAGTATACAATAAGTTATTCTTACACTCCCAAGGGGTATTTCTATACAGAATATCCGTAGTAAATAGGAAATCTTGGCAAGTAAAGTACCCTATTTCCGGAACATAGGAAAGTAATAATCTTGCCTATGGTATGAATAGTTTCTAAATAAAATGTTTACATGTTTTATAAAAATTATAAATGCATATTTATGCTTTATGTTATAGTATACGATGTCATGTCATACTGTATACTCACTAATAAGACTAATGAAACCTACAAGAACAATTAAGTTTGAGTGTCGTACCAATTTCTCAACTTATAGGGAGGCTTATGTTTCTGTATAAAATTAAAATCATGGTGTAGTCAGGGACCTAGCAAATTCTAACTTTTTGATGATCGCACAATCGAAACAAACACTCGGCCCTATAAGTTTAATAAGACATGATCATAAATAAGCATAACCAACACGTGTATAATTTATTATACATACTCTCAATTGCTTTGCGAGATATAGTTCCTACTTGCTAAGCTAAAGCTCATCCAAGAATGTTTATATTGTAAGTAAACAACCTGCCAGTAACATTTGATGGATACTGGCACAGTGATAGATGATTAGTGTGAAGATTGAGAAATAGATATCGCTCGCATTTAATTTCACAAATAATTTTTATTAATTATGACTTTTAAATTATATGTAAGTAGTATGACTTAAGAAATATGATGTATATTCGATAGTCATGCTCATTCAGTACATACAGTTAGGCCCAAAGTTTATGTAAAACCTGAGAATTTTTAATGCATTAAAAATGTATTAAGTTAAAGATTATATTAAGATGAAAAATACTGTTTAAGGAAAAATACTGTATAATAACATAAAAAATTATACAGTATTAGAATAATGCAATGTAAGGAAGTACATTGATAAAGTTATGCAGTATGAAAATTACACTGCAAAAGTAATACAGTGTAAGAATTGGACTGTTTAAGGTCACGTAGTACAGAATTAGACTGTGTAGACCACAAGTCTTTTTTGATAAAAGTGAAAAGAAAAAAAAGAAAAAAAAAGAAAAATTCAAAAAAATATCAGCTCTTTCTCTCTCTACATTTTCTCTCTCTCTCTCCTCAAATCTCGGTCTAAGATTTTGGTCTTTATTTTTGACACCTCCCACACCATTGGAAAGCTCTTGTCGAGCTGAGTTCAACGGTATGCTGTGCCTCCCAAAAAGCCACCGGAGGAGGCCACATGCACCGCCCAAAGTGGTAGAGAAACCCATTTTTCTTGACATGATTTCTTCGCCGTCCGACCACCAATCGACGTGATCTTGGTGTCATGGACTTAGCATAAGGAGGGGAGCAAGATGGTACTACTCTCCCAGCTCGATTTTGGCCAGAAAAGCCTCGTCGAAGCTACCCCGTCTCTGCTGCCATGCCCCTCATGATTTTCGATGTCGCTGGTGATGGCGAAGCACATCGTCGCCGCCATCCCGTTTAGAGAGCGACGGGAGTAAAACCCCTCGCTTAATTTCATCGTTGGGCCGTCGATTGCTGGAGAACGACGAGGGTCATCGTTGTCACCATGGGCAAGATCAGGTTCTCCATTCTCGATGGTTTTGCACCAAATTGATGGTAGGGAGACACTTAGAGAGGGTCGGGGAACATTTTTCCCATCTCAATTTCATGAGTCACCATCGAATTGATGGAGAACGGCCTCTACTGTCTAGCATCGTCGTAAGAGCCTTAAGACTATCGATTATATGCAAAGTTGAAGAGCTCCACCTTGGGGGAAATACTCAAACAGCCATGGGGAGCAAAACCCCAAGCTAATTTGGCAAACTACCGCCGAAGATAGGAGATCAGAGCCGTCGATTTTGGTCGATAAACCCGTCCTTGATTTGAGCTGATAAAGGCCAAATTGGGTAAAACTGACCCCGTCAATCAACTCAGGAGGGTCAAATTAGTGACGGTAGGCTCAAGCTCAGCCACTAACGGAGCCAAATGGCACCGGTCAACCGCCGGGCAACGTCGGTCAACGACGGTCAACAGCCACATTGGATTTTTGTGATGCGGACCTCTAATCGATGATCTGAGACTACCTTCTAACTTGTTTTGATGCTTTGAACGCAATGGTGACCTTCGTTCAAGCTAATTCCACTCTGATAAAAATCATCTGATATCGACTGCACGTGAATCGTGACAATTCAAACTGTAGTAACGGAGTCCAGAAGGACATTTTCAAAAATGTATGATCTCCAGGAAGCATTCCTAGCCACTCATGGTCACTCAAGGAGTACTATAGAGGATGCTTCACATATTGTAGATACAGCAAGGTACAAGTTGACCCGCTTAACTCAGAGTCCAAGTAAGTAAGAATCTCGCCTATAGTATGAACCGTTTTAAAATAAATTGTTTTAGATGCTTTCATAAAAATTTATGAAAATACATCATCAGTGATTGTTACACTGTTTTATGTGAGAATAGATTTCATAGAGTTACGAAGTTGACAAAAAACCCGTTAAGGGTAAAATCGTCATTAGTAAGGAAACGGCCAGAACGGAGTCAAACACTTTGATTTAGCATAACGTTCTTAGACGAAAAATATTCTGTAATATGTTAAGTAACGTAACTGTTATGTGTGACAAGAGAATTAATAAGGGATGTTTAAGTAAATGAAAGGTAACCCGGTGGGTTATAAAGCTAAGTAAAGAGAAGGGTAAACCAATAGGGTATCAAATTAAGTTAAGAGAAAATGAATGTTTACTGTTTATGTTTTATTATCAATCGAGTATATTGATAAAAAAAAAGTTAATTGATGAGTCAACTGTCATTTGATTAAGACACAGAAGCCGACAAATAGAAGAAATAGGAATGGTACAGGAACATAATAGAGAATGTTAGAGCATAGTTTGGGTAAGTTTTAAACTTCACTTACAGTATGAAGTAAATGATTTTTAAATATTTATGTATACGTGTAGAAATGAGTTTGCAATTATTATGCAAGTTTCTTTTAAAGTATGTTTGCATTTATTATGCAAAAATTTTTAAAGATTCAAAGTAAGATTTGCAATGAATTTGCAAGTATTATGTTTAAAGTCTATTTGCATATTGATATGCATAATATTTTAAAAGTTCAAGTTATGATTTTCAAAGTATTTAAAGTATGTTTTGCATTTTGACAATGCATAATATTTTATAGTTTCAGTTATAAGTTTTATGATGCATTTGTTATGCAATAAGTTGCATATGTTATGCAATAAGTTTCATAATACAAGTTATGGTTTGCAAACTATGTTTGCGTTTTATGTTGCATTGGTTATGCAATAAGTTGCATTTGTCATGCAATAAGTTTTAGAGGATAAGTTATAATTTGCAAAATATATTTGCATTTTATAATGCATTTGTTATGCAATACGTTGCATTTGTTATGCAATAGATTTTATGGTACAAGCTATAAATTGCAAGTATGTTGGCATATAATATGATTGCATTTGACATGCTCACTAAATTTAATAAGAGGATAACGTAAAGATAAAAAGAAAATGTCGTACCAACCTCCTAGTTGTGAGGTAATAAAAGTAAAGTCAAAGTTTGTCCTCCTAGATGTGAGGTATATGACCTCAAAGTTCGATAGTCTTAAGTCTTCCGCAAGGGAAGCATCATGTATTTGATCTCTTCATTAATGAGTTGGTACGTACACTAAAGTAAAATAAGGAAAGTGAAGGTAAGATAAAGAAAGATAAGGACATGAATAGAAAGTTAAAGTAAGATAAGGAAAGTTAAGGCACGAGAATATAAAGTTAAAGTAAGAAAAGAATGATCATAAGGCATTCATAATTGAAAGTACATAATTGAGCATAAATCGAAACATGCATTATAGATTTGCTTGTTGTCCTTATTATGAACTATTTAAATGCTATGAAAAACATTATGAGGAATGTTTATGCTAAGTGTTTATGGAAAACATTTTTATGTTTACAAGAAAAGGTTTATAAACGACGTGTTATGAAAAAAACCTATAATAAATGCTTTATGAAAAATGTTTACGCAAACGTTTTAGAAATGTGTTATGAAAACGTTTATGAAAAACGTTTTAGAAATGTTTTATGAAGAATGTTTACGAAATACGTTTATGAAAAATATTTATGAAAAATGTTTCAAGAGAAAGGTTTTTATGAGGAAAGATTTAAAGTATGTTTTAAATGTTTGTGAGTTTATGTTTGAATTTACTGAGCTTAAACTCATAAAAAGTTTCTTCATGCTGTAGGTAGCCTTACGGGTGACCAGCAGGACCCGTTAGAAGAGCTGGGTGCTACGAAGAGTAGATACGAAGATTTAGGTATGGATACCACCATAGTTTTGCTTCCGCTACTTAAAGAAAAGGTTTTCCATTGTTTAATTTAGTATTTACAAAGTTTTAAGAAAATGAGAGTTTTAAGATAAGTTTTCAAAGTTAAGTCATATTTTACAAAATATGTTATCTAATTGTAAAGTTAAGTTTTAAGCCATGTTTTAGTAAATGTTTCTTATTAAGTTTTAGGAAACGATTTGAAATGGTTTTAAAGGCAAATGTTGAGCGAGGTCTCAACTTGAATGGTAACAAAGGTCATGACAGTTTCTAAAAACGTCTTAAAATAAAAGAATGTTTAAAGAAAAAAAATTAATTCAGTATTTTTCTTACTAAGTAAGTAAGATTACTGTTTAAGTACGATGTTTTATGAAAGTAAAGTGACTGCCCGAAAAGGAGGGTCGTCATAGTTTAAGATAAGATAAGAATGATGATAAAAAGTACATAAATGAACATAAATAGAATCATGTATTGTGATATTGATTGCATGTTTTTTAAGAGAGGTTACATGAGACACGTTTTATGATAAATGTTTTACATGACATGTTCATGAGAGAAGTTTTTTTGAGAAATGTTTTTATGCTTTATGAGAAATATTTGAACTTACTGGGCGAAAGCTCATCTTAAGTTTCTTCATAATATATGTAGTTCTAAAAGAGACCAATATGATTAGTTGATAAGTTAGGTGTGGCGGTAAAACAGATTGGATGATTGGGCTATGAGCACTACTATATTCAGAGTTTGCTTTTGAAGGATTTTTATTTTATAGTATGTGATGGTCTAGTAATAAACTAGTATCATCAGTATATAAAAGTGTTTTTATGATTATAAATATAAAAATGTTTTAAAAATGTTTTCAAGTATTTGATTTAGCAAATGTTTGAGTATATTTTTCAGTGTCTGTTAAATAATAAAAGTACATTTTAAAAATTTTAGTCTGTAATTTTTTTTATTAGTAAATAAGATTAAGATTAAAAAATTAAAAACAAGTTAGTTAAGTAACGACTTGAAAAAAAGTCAAGTCGTTACACGAGGCCACTCGGGTCTAGCTCTACCTAGTTAGGCCCCCCACCATTACTTGCCAAAACACCTATTCTAACCTCACTCAACATCGGAACCATCTCTTGTGGGCTCACTGATCTCTGTCACCCGAAGTAGTGCATTAACACTTGACAAGTAGACCACTTGGACCAAGAAGAAATGACCACGAGGCTTGCAACCTCTATGTCAACAAGCCTTCTACAAAAGATCCCTAACACCTGCTAAAAAAATATTTATAAAGTAACTTAAAATATGAACAAAACACTTCTCCAAAATCTTATGAGATTTCTAGGATAAGACTTGAAAAATTGTGTAATTCATGGGTTTTTGTTTTTTAGCCATTAGATTTTTATCAAAAAATATTGGCCATGTATTTTTTATATATATTTTGATGCGATTTTGATTAAATCTAATAATAAAAATGGTACATTGTTGAAACAAGGCTCTGTCATAAAAAGACCTAACATCTTATCTTGAAAAAAAGGAGAAAGGGCAATCATGTTGTTGATTAAAATGAATTTGTTTTTTTTTTTTAAATACTTTTTTCTTGAGAAAAAAATTTGAAAAATATTTTCACATTTTAAAAACATAAAACTCGAGAATTTTTTGAAATTTGATGTTTTATTCTTTTTTTTTTTAATTTTTATATCTACAAAATATTTTTCATATATTTAATGATAGTTTTGTCTTTTCGTCAAATTTTATCTATTCATAAAGCTAGAAATTGAGATAATTTTTTAGTTTAAAAAATATATTTGTAATTTTTAAAACTAGAATGACAAACTTAGAAACAATTAAAAGTAGGAGTTATAATCATATAAAATTAAGCAAATAAGAATGATGAAAGATATAAAATTCTAAAAATATATTCAAGACACGGGAAAAAACAACACTTCCTTATTCTCAAATAATTAAACTTCAGCCTTCGTTCAAGTTGCAATTTTATTTCTTATTTTTTAAAGCCCTAAGGGCTCATCGGTGACTCCCGGTCCTTATCCCCAGCCGTCGACCCGCCCTCTCCTGTGCGATCCATTCCCCGAGCAGAGCAGAGCAGAGCATTTGTGCCGTCGCCAAAGAAAGCCCCTCCCTCTCCGCCCTCTTCCCGAGGCAATTTCAAGCTCCAACTGTAAGCAAAGCTCCTTCTCCATGCTTGATTCCCTAATTAAATTTTTTGGGTGGCCATTTCATCAAATTTCCCGTTCTTTTCTTTCTGTTCTGTGGTGTGTGGTTTGTGTTTCTGTGTGTGTGTGTGTTTTTTGTAATTTTTGTCTGAAGTTGGGATTTTGTGGTGGAAAAACCAAGTCTTTTTCTTGTGAACGAACATTTCTGTTATAATCCGTTCATTATCCTTTTGCCATTGCTTCTATGATAGGAGGATGGGATTTCATTCATAGATTTACAATCTCAAAATGGCTTCTTTTGGTTTGGAACGTAAATCTTAGCTCATTGGTTAACAACAGTTATTCTAGAGTTTCCCTATTTGGGTTATTATTATCTGGTTATTATAATTGCGTAATTGATTTGCCTTGTGAAGATGAGACTGAAACATTGACGAGTGGGAACAAAGGAGTAGAGACAATAAACAGGCCTAGTGGTGGAAAGTAAAAATAGCACAGTGACAAGTAGAAGGAGATTTTCGATAACATTTACATCCGAGCGTGCTTTTGTTGAGCATATGAATTGAAAGAGCATTAAGTTGCGTTTGTCATTTTTGTTTGAAGTTGAAGTTGGGTTTATATATTATTGAAGTTTAATTTATGTAGAAGTTAGTTTATGGAATTCGGTTTATTGTACAACTTGTTGATATTTGATTGATGTTTTTGGAATTTGTTTGATTGTTAAAAGTTGCTATCTTGAGTTTTGGCCGATATTGGTGAAAATTTCTATTTTGATTAGTTTGCATGCTTTGCTATTTGTTATTTTTTGTTATTATTCAACTATTTTTGGCAGATTTGATTAGTTTGATATTTGTTGTAAATTGGGTTGTGTAATTGTTAGAGGCTCATATTTGTGAGATATGCGAAATTAGTTTGATATTTGTTGGAAATTGGTATGATTTTGGTGTTGTAATTTGTTTATTATATTTGTATATGTACATATCACAATGGCAAGCAATATGGCCATAACATTCAATTATGTAATTTTAGACTGTGTACTTTTTATCTTCATA
>CAMOHE010053646.1:82948-109304 GCA_946598075.1 Artocarpus hirsutus
ACTATTTTTGGCAGATTTGATTAGTTTGATATTTGTTGTAAATTGGGTTGTGTAATTGTTAGAGGCTCATATTTGTGAGATATGCGAAATTAGTTTGATATTTGTTGGAAATTGGTATGATTTTGGTGTTGTAATTTGTTTATTATATTTGTATATGTACATATCACAATGGCAAGACAAATATAATAAACAAATTACAACACCAAAATCATACCAATTTCCAACAAATATCAAACTAATTTCGCATATCTCACAAATATGAGCCTCTAACAATTACACAACCCAATTTACAACAAATATCAAACTAATCAAATCTGCCAAAAATAGTATAACATTCAATTATGTAATTTTAGACTGTGTACTTTTTATCTTCATATTATGACTTTTTTCCTATGGCTAGAATCTTTATATTGTGACTTATTTTGGAGTATGTAATTTTTGTCCTCATATTATAACTTATTTTGGTCTATATTACTATTAGGTTCATGTTGTGACTTGCTTTGCATAATACCTCTAGATATGCTTTGGGTTAGATATTAAATTGTCTAACAATCTTACCACTGGAAAAAAACTTTTCAAAGAAAAAAAAGGAACAAGAAAAAACATTTTTCTTTCCATTAGGGTGAAAATTATGGTTACAAGTATCTAAAAATGAAGCTCATATTTTGGTGCTAAATGAGGGTAAGTTCATTTTTTATAACTATATATAGCTGGAAACATTTTCTGATGTAGGGTGGGGCGTTTTGGGCATTTTAAAAGTATTTAACAATCAAACTAGGTTTTCCGTCGCGGTCAACTAATGGAGGAGGTGTCTCTATAATTTTTTAAAAAATAAAGGGGTGTTGATGTAATTTACTTTGGTCAAGGGTGTGAATCTGTCATTTTTGGCAAAACACATGGGGCATAAGCGTAAAAAGCCCTTCATTCGGAGCATAAAGCCTCGATCCGCCTTGACGCATATGCCTCTTCTTGATCAGACAAAACACCTCAATTCTCGATTCTGCCTTTCAAAACTATAATATTCTCTTGGGCATTCCTTTTTTCATCTTTTCTTTCATTTGATCAATAGCCCTTGTGTTTGTGTTTATTATTCTGTTCATTAATTTCAGGTTTGCTAAAATGGCAGATGCCCAAGAAATAGATAACAAATCACCTGAAGCAATTGCAGAGAAAGCAACTCAAAAAAAGCAGGAATCTCGAGATGAAATGCTTTCAAGGCATAGGTATTTAATTATTGTTTTTCTGTTTTAGTTTTATTCGTGTGTTTGGCTGATGCATATGTTTTAGAGTGAAACAACCATGTTTTTGTGGCTGCTTGGTGAAACTAAGCCTTTGTGTGGCTTTCCAACCGTCCACAATAAAAAGCACTTTGCAGCTACAAAGTGAAGTAAAAGGCAGTTAAATGTAAAGCTCTCAGCAGCTACGATGTTTTAAACCAATATTGGTTCCAACCAACTGTCCCAACTGCTCTCCCAAACAAAAGCTAAGATTAGTTGCATTGTTGAATATACACATCACTTTGGTAATTCAATGAGATAGACATTCTATGTCTGATAATTTTTCACACCCGAGCTAAGCTGATCTTAATTAGATATATGAAAGCTAATTCCTCTTTCGTAATGATTTGTTGCTTATTGGTTGATATGTTGACTTTGTCACTTAATAATAACAGCATTGTCTTCTTCAAATTCTTTAAAAATTCAAACTTTTCCTTTTAGAAGTTCCAAAGCTTAAAATTTATAACTAAAAGTAGATATACGATTTAAGATAGCAGTATGCATTATACAAAACAGAAAATCATTATTAAATATGCTACTTTTACACTTTTTTATGCCTAGTTTAGCGATTGCTTTGGCATTTGCATTAGAGATGGTCTAACACTGTTTTAGTAAGCGAAATAGAGTTGGTTTTTGTTTATTAGTATTTGTCCAGATAGTAAACTCTGTTTGTTTCCCTGGTGGCTTGTGGGTTTATGAACCACTTCTGCTTGAATTGTCGAATTTGCTGACTGAAACATGCATTTGAAAATGCAAACGAGGTTTTTATTAAGTAGTCGTTTGTGGCTTATTTGTGATGTATTTTGTGCAACTATCTAAGGACACTGTGTATCGCAGAAAAGAAATATCAGAATTGCAGAACAAGGAAATTGAACTGAAAAAGGCTGCTGCTAAGGGTAGCAAAGCAGAGCAGAAAGCTAAGAAAAAACAGGTGGAGGAGGAGATCTCCAAACTTTCTGCTAAGCTTAAAGAAAAACATGCGGAAGAACTTGCTTCATTAGGCTACAACGCTAAAAACGGAAACGAGAAAAACAATCTTGACAATTTAGTGAAGGCCATTGCGGGAGTTTCTGTAACCAACCAACCTGATCAACCAAAGTCCAGCAAGGGTACGAGGAGGCGAGAGAAGAGGGCTCAGCAAGAAGCAGCAAGAGAGCAGAGAATACAAGAAGAACAGAGCAACATTGTAAGTGATCGTGCAATTGAGAACGAGAAACTAGAGAAAAGGCTCAAGCCCCTTGGTTTGTGTGTTACTGAGATAAAGCCAGACGGGCATTGTCTCTACCGAGCTGTTGAAGATCAACTTGCCATCCTCTCCGGAGGTTCGTCGCCTTACAGTTACCAAGAGCTTCGAGGAATGGTGGCCGCTTATATGAGGAAACACACATCTGATTTTCTCCCGTTCTTCCTTTCAGAAAATGCAGTAGAAGACGGATCTAATGATTCTCTGGCGGAAATATTTGAGAGTTACTGTAAAGAAGTCGAGTCGACAGCTGCCTGGGGAGGTCACCTAGAGCTCGAGGCGTTGACACACTGCCTCAGGAAGCATATCATGATATTCTCCGGCTCTTTTCCCGATGTGGAGATGGGGAAGGAGTACAAATCCAATGGCGATACTGGTCCTTCGGATTCCACTATTAGGCTGTCGTACCATAGGCATGCATTTGGGCTTGGTGAGCACTACAACTCTGTGGTGCCAATATGAGCAAATAGTTATGTTTACGTCATTTATGTAGTAGTGTACTTTTGCTTGAACAATTTTGTGAGAACGGGTATATTTTAAGGTCAATCTTGTTATTGAATCTACAATGGTGATAACAGTGGTCCACAGCTTTTGTTTTTCCTATATTGGATTTAGTTGTGGTGGATCATTTAAAGGGCGTTTAGTAAGTTGATTGAAACCAATTGGTTCGAACAATCTACAATGTAAAGCTCTTAGCAGCTATAGTAAAAAGCAAAAAATTTTACAGTATAAAGCATGTGACTCTCACACGTTACAATGTTTAAACCAAAATTTTTAGTTTCAACCAGTTTGTCAAACTTCTTAGAAGTTTCTTTCTTTTTTTTTTTTCAAGTTTTTAAGAGTTCTTCTATTTAATTATTTTCGCGAATAGGACCTCTTATGTGGGCTTTTCTGTAGGGTGACAAGCAAATGAAAGTTGTTAGAACACACAAGAAGAGAAGCGGACTTCGTAAATCATAGTCACTGTTTTCTCAGGCAAAATGCTACGACATTGAAATTGCTTCATCCAGAAAGTTGGCCTAGAAAAACATTGTCGTTAGTTCATAACCCTCTTACCCTTTCTAATATGTTGCTAATTATTTACCAAGATTATCCATTTGACTGTTCGGTCTGAATTTGCTGGACAAATTTGCTCCTCCCCGGTAACGCAACACGAAGGAAGTTGAATATGGAATCATTTATGAACCAAACGCACAGTAATGAGATCTACAATAGATCCAACTTGAGTGACCTCTCATCTCATGTGTTTGGTTTTATAAATCCATCCCTTGTGAACTCACTTTTTTAGCCTTGTGTCATTATCTTAAATTTATGTTATTGTTAAGCTAATATAGTTTGAGGGCAGAAATCTTATATTATCTAAGAAATGATTTAAATCTTTATGTATATCAAATAAAGGTGCATTCTATACTTGAAACTACACTAGAATTTTGTTAGATACCAAAATTCTCATATAGAACAATTATAAAATAATTAGTAGGTTTATAAGCTCTTAGAATCCCCCCGTTTATAAGCTGGTTCTGTAAGAGCAAGTTCTACTCAATGAGTTTGTAACAAATTTTTAAGCCATTGACACCAATGCCTGACATATTTTACACACTTCACTACGGTTGTTAACTAAAAATATGAGCTCTAACATGTTACAGTGTTTGGACTAATTTTTGCAACTCATGATCAATCACTTCTAGTCTTTGTGAGCTATGAACTCACACAGGCTATTAAACTCTATCTTCTAGATACTACACATGACTGAACTTTATTTTTGCTAATGGGCACGTGACTGAACTTATTAGTATCATTATTAAGGTAGCACAGAGAGAAGCTTCCAAGAGAGAACAATTCCAAGAGGTGACAAATATAACATCATGAACATTTACATATACTCTCATATGTCATTGTGATTCACATGGCCGTTCCCATAGTGTGTGTGTCTATGTTGTGCAATTAACTTTCCCTGTTTTTGGTTTTTTTTTTTAGTCGGTATGTAACTTTAACTGAATAATAGTAAACCAAACAATTAGTGGTGGCAATAATCAAGGCATCTATTGCTATGTATATCTCTTCCCCGTGTCTTTGTGATGCTAGCAGCAGGGACTGTCACGCACTATTTATATTCTACTTCTAGACTCATCGTCAACCAAAGTCAACTTTATATATATTTATATACATATATATGTAAATATATAGTATACAAAATGTTGACATTCCCTAGCAATTGCTTTAAAAGCATATCTTATAGTTCTTGTTCCACAAATGCCACAAAATAACATAATCCAAACATTCCTCTCTAGATCAAACTATGAATTTCAACAAACCTAACAAAAGCTAGCTCAATCGATTTCGTAGGAAAAAAAAAAAGAAAAAAAAAACCTAGCTCAATCAAAACGTCAAAAGTCAAGTGACTCTTGCTACGTAAAATATGATATATAGATGGATGGATAAAAAAGCATTGAAGGTGCATAATTCCCTTGATTCAAATGGATAACTAAAAGACTAGGTTAAAAAAATTGTTTGCCCTTGTAACATGAGTCTCTCTCTCTCTCTCTCTGTATGTGTGTGTGTATATACATATATATAGATATATATACACACATTCTTTCAAAGTACTGCATCATATATATTATTCCTTTATATGTAAGGGAATATTTTCATTAGATTATGATAACATGAGGTGACATATAAGATGATGGTATGGAAAAAGTATCAACCCCATGTTTTATTTTATTATTATTTTTTTAATTTTGAAACTCCCATGTTTTAATTTTGCCTGTAAACCAACGCACAAATTCGGTAAAACTTGTTAAAGAAACTTTCTAAAAGGATTAATTATTGATCAGTAATCAACATTTCTTCCATGAAGCTGAGAAAGGTTTAAAGGAAGTCTATTGATTCCACCTTTTGTCATTGTTGACCGTGGCATCTGCTAAATAAATTCTCTTTTGGTTTTTAATCTTTTGCTTTCTTTTTCAATTCTTTTGAGGATTTCATTCTTTGTATAGCGCTTCTAACAACGCACATTGATAGACCATTTATTATTGCATGGATTAAATCTTCCTCTCATGCCTTGAAAAAAAAAGGATCTTCATAAATTAATAGAAAATAAATATCAGTTTCTTTGTTAAAACTTACATCCTTGAGCGGGTGTTTACTTGGTTCGAATTGTCAGATATAGTAGCAATTTAAATTCTATGAGAGAGTACAAAAATAGTTTCAACTGGAATTTTTCTAATTCAAACTAGAAGAGTGTTTGAAAAGTGTGGTCAGAATAGAAAATTTTGAACTGAAAATTGTAATATGTGAAAACTTTATATTTTAACTCTTTTTTTATAATTATTGTAGCATATGAAAGATTTACATTATAATAACTAAAAATTTTAGTTAAAATTAGTTTTGACAAACACCGCACAAGCTACTAAACGTCTTATTTATTAAAAAAAAAAAAAAAAAAAAGGAAGCTGGTTGGGTTTCTATCGATCCCATGCTTTTGCTTTTACATAAACTGATGGCAGGATACCAAATTTAGCAACATACATCAATTTACATTACATTTATAAAGGTGAAAAAAAAATTTAAAGAAAAGAGAGGGAGAAAAGAAAATGCTAGCCAGATTTTGATTCGAAGTTATGGTTCTTTTGGCATAATCAAAAAGTGAATGATGCCTGATTAATACAGTATTACAAGTCTTATTGATCATAACTACACGTTGAAAAACTGATAGTAATGGTGAATATTTGTAGGCTTTTCAAATAGCTAACTAAATGCATTGTTTGTGTATTCTTCTCTTAATATCTGAAGAATAATTTAGTGGCAACCCACTGGCGCCCATTTCTTTAGCAGATCCGCAAGATTTGTTTTCTTGTACGGTCAAGAGCACAAAAAAAAATAACAAAATCATCTTTTTGCATGAATATTTCCCTTTTTCATAACTCTAGATATTTTTATCTTGTCCTTCTACGTAACGTCTCGTCTTTTTAAGCCGTCACTTAACTTGCTTATGTGTCATTTCTTATCATTTTATCTTACTTACTTAGTAAGAAAATATTGGGTAATTTTTTCTTTAAACATTCTTAAAAGTTGTTATGACTTCCATTACAACTGAAGTTGAGATATTGCCCAACATTCGACTTTAAAATCATTAAAAATATTTAAAAACTCATTAAGAAATATTTACTTTTGTAAAACCTTTTAAACTTCTTTTAAAATCTGTTACAACATAAATTGAAGTATGTTTTTCGTAATTACATCTTTTAAAATGTTTTTCATATAACACTTCTTTAAAAACATTTTCTTAAACATTAACTTTCTTAAAACTTGAAAAACACTATATCAAATAGTGGTAAACTTTTTCTTTCATAGCGGAAGACTTCCTATAGTGGCATCCATACCCAATCTTCATATCTGTCTTCCACAACACAGAGCTCTTCAACCAATCATACTAGTCTCCCGTAAGATTACCTACAGCTTGAAGGAACTTATAATGAGTTTTCACTCATTAAGTTCAAACATAATCTCACAAACATTTAAAACATTCATAAAACTTTTCTCTTTAAACATTTCTCATAAAACTTCTTTCATAAACATCGTTAATATATCTTTCTTATAAAACATTTCATATAAAATGTTTTTCATAAAACAATTCTTATAAAACTTCTTTCATCAACCTTTTCTTGGAAACATTTTTCATAAAAATGTTTTTCATAAACATATATTGTAAACATATCATAAAAAGAAATGCAGGCAAGGTCTTTACGCATGATTCCATTTATGCTCAATTATACACTTTCAGTTATGAGCATTCTTCTTATCATTCATGTCTTACTCTAACTTCTTATCATTATTCTTTTTTTATCTTGTGAACTTCAGTGTTCGTATCAACATCATAATCACGAGATCATAACATAAGGCTTTCCTTGTGGAAGACTTAAGACCATTAAATACCGTAGTCGTAACTTTAATTTTATTTATATATCTCATATCGAAGAGGCTAATATAACACTTACTTACCATCTTTACTTTACCTTCTTATTAACTTTGATGAACACAACAAATGCTAACAGACTTTAAGCTATAACTTAGCATTGAAATATTAAACATAGCATATGCACCCATATTGCAAATCATAACTTGAAACTTTAAAATATTATGCATAACACATGCAAATATTTTTTAAACGTAACAATTGTAAATACATTGCAACCCTTTACTTGATCTTTAAACCTTGATAGATAACAAATACAAACATACTTTAAACATAATGGTTGCAAATACATTGCAAATGTTGACTTGAACTTTAAAACTTTGTGCATAACAAATGCAAATATAATTTAAAAACACTTGCATAACAATTGCAAACATATTCACAAACGTATATAAAGCATTTGAAAATTATTTTCTTCATGCCATAGGTGAGATTTGAGACTTACCCAAATTCTGTGTCTTGATCAAACGACACCTGACTTATTAGCTAATTTTTCTTATTATCAATCTACTCGATTGATAACAGAGCTTAAACATTAGCTATTTATTCCTTTTTTACTTAACTTTATATCCTATTGGTTTACTTTTCCTTTACTTTATATCCCATTAGTTTACCCTTCCTTTACTTAACTTTGTAGACCATCGGTTTACCTTTCCATTGCAAACCATCGGTTTACCTTTCTTTAACTTTGTAAACCATCCATTTACGTTTTCTTTGTAAACACCCTTAGTTTACCTTTCTTTTACTTAACTTGAACGTCCTTTAGTTAAATTTTCCATCTCACTTGACGTTTTTGTTATTTTGCATATTACAGAATATTTTCCATGTAAGAGTGTTTTGGTAATTTGGAGTGTTTGGCTTTATTTTAGTCGTTCTTTTAGAATGACGATTTTACTTTTAACGAGTTTTTTGTCAATTTTGTAACTTTTTTATCCTTCTTGCTTAACTTTACTATTTCATTACTTGCATGTTACAAAAAGATTCTCACTAAGAGACATTTTTTGATATCGGGTGTTTCATGTCTGTTTTAACCGTATTACAAAAAATGACCATTTTGCCCTTGACAGGTCTTAGAAAACTTTCGAAACCCGTTTTAAAACAAAACTTACATTTCTTGGCTACATGTAACCTTATAAAAAACCAAAAATTGATTTCCTTTTCGTAAGAATCTGTTTTATCAAAATTTCATAGTTTTGACCCGTAATTTAAAAATCTTGATGATTACACCCTTAACATTTTTTCGTCATTCTTTACTTGACAAAAACTCTTAATCTCTTCAAACTTGAAACATGTGGTTACTCACTGCCCACAATAGTGTTGGAAACTAATTTATTAGTGAAAACCAAGTTTTACATAGTTTTACAGTTTTGATCCGAAACACCAAAATCTTTACATTTTTGCCCTTGGGACCAAAAACAACCATTTCATACTAAAGCATTCAATTTTTCTCAAGGATTAGAACTTCCTTAAACCCTCTTGCCTAATCAAAACTGTTCCGTAACATTTTCTTATTTTACTAAATTTTATACTTACAATCTCGTAAAATTTATAACTTACAAACCATATAGAATTTTGACAAATTGTCTATGCTGCTTAATAGTTTCAATGAGTTCTACAACTTTTATGTTTAAATTTCTTAAATTTCTAATGTTAAGATGGCCTTTTTAGCTAATTTTTAATTCTACTGAGCTTTTACAAAACTTTACAATTTAGTCCTTTTAGAATTTTACAAAATTTTATTCACAAAAGTTGTTTCTCTCACTGTTTTGGGTGATCCTATGCCTTGTTTGGAAAATAAGTTGGCCTTAAAGGCTCTCAAAATCATCATTCCTTAAAAACTAGTTAAACTTTGTATTTAGCAAAGTTTAACAATCTTTCCATTTTTTTTTAACACAAAACCCTAATTTCTTAACTTTCTATCATCATCATCCTCAACATATACCATATTAAAATAATGCCTTAAAGTCCTTTATGCATGCCATAGTCCAAATAGATTACAAACCATAATCTTGTCTCATGAAAATATCAAATTTTCAAGACTACAGTTTAGGTTTTTCCCAAGAATTCCTCCAAGCTTTTAGTCCTCCACATGTATGTTTGAACTAGATTAGCTTCCTTTGTCATAAACCATGACAAAATTTTATCAAAAACCCATCCATAATTTTGAAGAAAAATCACTAAAGCCCATACAAGAAAGTTAGTATTTTACCTCTAAAATTACAAAACTTTACACTAAAACACTTGAGTTTGCTTTTAGCTTGATTGGAGATTTGTATTCATCAAACTTTGAGTGAAAACTTGCCCAAAGGACTGTCGGGTCCATGGAGAGAAAAGGAGAGCAAAGGAAGTTTTTTCTTTTTTCCCTTATTTTCTTTTCTTTTCTTGACTTTTTTGCATAAAATGATGGAGAGCCATTTTTTGGCTCCTTTTGAGTGACTCATTTGGTGCAAATAAAGAATTAGTGGCCTTTTCTTCACCATTTGTGGAGATAAGATTTTTTTATCCACTTTGGCCCCTTTTTGTAAAAATTCTTAATCTATGGGTCAAATTGAAATTTTTAAAACTTGCCCCCACCTCTTCCTCAAGAACCGGATCTAAGACAGGAGATGTGAAAAAATTTTCACCCTCCAAGTGTTTATTGGTCGGTACCATATCAACTTTTTAACAGTCTAAATTTATACTGACAAGATTTTTCCTATACTGTCAGTACATGACTCATATTGCTAGTATTTTTTTCTACATTGTGTTTCATGGTCCACAAGTTTCCACGTCATCCACACAGTGTAATTCCTATTCTGATTAGCATTACACAGTCTAATTTTTATACTGTATTACTTTATGCAGTATAATTTTCGTATTGCTTAACTTTACACAATGCAGTTTCTATACTACTTAACTTTATTAGTATAATTTTTATACTGCATAACTTTATCAATGTAATCCATACACTGTATTTTTCTCATACTGCATGATTTTCATACTATGTATTTCTTATACTGCTTTTTGTCTTAACATTTATTGCAACACATTTTTCAACACTTAAGCTTTCCAGCTTATTTTTCATATCATTCCATCATTGATTAAGATTATGGCATGATTTTTAATATTAAAAATCCCATTTTCATTTTTATAGATTTTTCATAAAAATATGATTTAAACAATAATCTTCGTGACATCAAAATTATTCCTTAAATTCTTAATAAATTTTTTAGCATAAAATTTGGCTCACAAAATTTGTACATAATTTTCTTAATATGATCCTTAATTATTGCATAATTAATACACTAGAAATTTTCAGGTATCACAGTCTATTTGCCTTTTTGTTTCTTTTTACGATTTCTTTATTTAATTAAAATGGATTGATGGTAATCTTTTGTTATGAGAGAGAAGAGAGTGATATATCCAATTCGATAAACTCAAAGCCAATCTATGTTCGAAAATACATGTCACAAACCAAGACCCAAGTGGTGACATGGCGTTCTAATTAAATTAATTAATTAATATTAAATAAACTCGCCTATTAACTATTAGGTTATTTATAAGAAAACATGGTAAATTTAAAACTTTTAGATAAATGCTATTTGTCAAGCCCTAATAGGTAATACTATGAATCACCTCTAAATTAAACTAAATTATGATATAAAATCAGCGAGAGCAAGTGGGGGCCATGCTGGGCCCACATGGTGCACACATATAATATCGACATAAAATAAAATAAAACCATCGTCCAATCAAAATAAATGATATTTACATACCATATGCCCCAATTAATAGACAGATAGCTAAGTTTAAGCTTCTACAGTCCACTCTCGCAATCAACTGCATCCTAATCAATGGTATACTGCAAACCACCTAGACGGGGGGGAATTTGAAAACAATAAAATTATGAGCAAAGGACTCAGTAGGACTTAGTCTTTGAAAACATCACCTTAAATAAGACTCAGTAGGACCTAGTCTTTGAAAACATCACCTTAAATAGATAAAATCTTATTAATTTAAAATGAACTCTAAAAAGAATAGTAAGTGAGGCCAACTATTCATATACTTACCATTTTGGTTACCATTGCAGTCTAAAAATCATCTGTTATCATGTTTGTCATTAATTACTAGGCAAAGCCAATAATATCACCACCGTAATGGCCCAGCATGGTTTTGGGACCTACCTCTAAGGTCACTCTTTACACGACCCGATCTCTGAATATGGCATTTTGTCTTAGCATATCATTTCGAATGGTGTTTCCAACTTATTCCGTACTATGTTATTATTTTAGTCTCATATTACTGAGTGTTTTCATTTACATTCATTATTCTGTTCATTATGATTATTTCATTATAATCATTTCATCAGTTCATAGTTACTGCAAATAATTCAATAAATATATCATAATCATACCTCGAAAACATTTTCAAGAAATAACGTCATGGCCAAAACTCTTTAAAAATCATAGCTACCAAGGAAAAAGGGTCTAGGATCCCACCTTGTTGCTTAGCATGATACCAAATACGCCGCAGTCCTAGCCCACTATACGTTAGGTCCTTGAAACAGCAAACAACCTCAAGCTTGATCTTTGAGCTGCTTTGAGCTGACTTGAATCTCGTTTCTCGGCCCTAAATCAATTGGAAAAAATTAGATAAAGAGAGAGAAAGGAGAGTGCCGAGAGAGAAGGAAAGAAGGAGACGAAAAAATAAAGGAAAGGAGAGAGAACGAGGGAGAGTGAGAGCAAAAGGGAGAGCCTAAATAGACATAAAATAGTGTGGTTTCAAGATAAAAACCATGTCCAGCACATGGTTTTCAAGAGGGGATTCACCGGGAATTTTAGAAATTGTTTTGTTGTAAAAATTCATTTCTAGTGATTTTAACAAAGCTTATACATTAAGATAACGAACAAAATAATTGAAAATGAGGTTAATTAGAAAAATATCACAAAATGATTAGACTAAGTTCAAATTGCAATTAAGGCACACTAATTCATCATTTTTTTTCATATTAATCATTCTTAATTAATCTTTGGATGTTACATTGTGAAAGCAAAGATACAAAATTTTTGTTATTATTTTGAACGACCATAATTAAAATTTCACCACATCAACATTCTGTTTTCAAGTAGCACTTTAGCTTTCATTATTTTCTTTGTTTTGGCCTGACAAATATTTTGTCAAAAGAAAGGAGCAGTTTTGACTTTGATTATAGAACCTTCACGAAGATATTTTACAGATAATGACCCCCAATTTGCAACCAAAAACTGAAAAATAGGTTTTTATTATTTATTTATTTATTTATTCTTTTGCATTAAAAATGACCTCAAGTGTAAATCAGAATAAGAATATTGTTCCTCTTTTCACTTGACTATGTCAAGCATGTGAGACTAAAATTAAGTGAAAAATTCAAATTTCAACCACACTCTTTCTACGATTTTTCAGCAGGACCGTTTATTCACATTAACATGTAGAGATTGAAAAACCGTAACATAACATTCACTCAGGTGTATGTAATAGGTATTTGTTCTATATTATAATGACTTTCAGAACGTGAAACAACAAGGAAATTTATTTATCATAGACTATAGTTGTTATATCTTTCAAAGTTATTAGCTCAAAGCAATTATAAATGTATTCAGTACTTATAAGGTCGAGTAACTAGCAAGAGAGTTGAGTGGTCATCTTCTACCTAGGTCAATTGATGTTAAGCTATATTGGGGTCAAAGTTTTCAACATTTTATGACGAACGCTATAGATCTATCTTGTACAATCATATGCACTTTTATGTTCAAATTGTTCTATAAAATACTATTGTTAAAGATGTGATTAGAAACAAACTAATATGCCTTGCGTGCAACTTACAGATGATCATCCATGAATTAACATCCTATATATGTTCTAACCTTCTTTCTTAAGCTAATACATTAAAAACAGTTTGTGTTGAAAAGTTGATCTTATGACAAACAACGAGATTACTAACTATTGGACTATAACTCTCAAAAGAAATTCTTAATTCTTAAGTCAGCAAAAATGTAGAAATATCTAAAATTCCTTTCTATTTATAGGCATTAGAGTCATAATTGAAAATTATTCATAGCTGATCTAACCGATACCGTTAATTTCTAACTATTTAATCCCAATCGTTCATCTATTTTGTACACATGTCTCCATTCTAGACTAATGTCTTTATAGGCCATTTAGTACACAGGTTCATAAACGGTTAAGGCAGTTCAAACCATGGAGACTGTTTAAACTAGCGTTTGGTGAAATAATAATTAAAGCTAGTTCAAATCATAGAGGTAGTCTTAAACAGGCCAAAACCTTTAAAATTCAAACTTTACATCCTCTTCAAGTTCACATAGTTTGAGCCATTTTCTACAGTAAAAACTATTCTCATTCTCGTTTTTCTTTCATTATAAATCATAATTTTTCAAATATCAGTTCTCGTTTTAAGCTTAATGTGATGCTTTATTCTCACTTTAAACCTTCATGTTTCAAACGTCAATTCAAAACTACTATTTAAACTATATAGTTTAAGACCCAAAATTCAAACTATAAAATTGTAAACCATACTATTCCGAACCTGAGCACCAAATAGACCCTCAGTTACTTTGCCTTTGCTTTCACGTTCTTCTTTTCAAATCTAGGTTGTCGACCTGCTCTATATAAGACTTAGTTCTCCTTCTTCTCTTGGTCTTTTAGTTGTGCTGCATCGTTTTGGTCCTTTTTTTTATTACTCTATAAAACGCTTAGTCTTGGCGCATTGTTTCAAATTATTTGTCGTTTTACTTATAAAAGCCATTCCCACGAAAAGAATAAAACAATAAAGGCAAAATAATTGAGACAAAATAACTTTTGGAAACAAAACGAATGTAATTTCTATTTAAGTTGTAGAGTCTAATTATTACTATGACGATTATTGTTTTATGTAGAGGAAAAGGCACGATGATCAACCTTGGGGGCTGAAAGCTATGGGCGGGAAGAACCTAAGTTTTGCTTCATTAAGGACAATTTATAGATTTTCACACTTATGAAAATTCATTTGTCCTAGTTTTCCCATTTTTAAGTTATCAAAGAGGTTAAAGAAAATACAGAAAGGTTGAAAGGTGAACAATATTCTCTTGTAAAAGAGAACGTAACTCTCATACTAAAATTGAGTCACTGTTAATTTTTGTGTTTTTTATTTACTTATCTTTGTCTATGATATTTTATTGCTTTTGACAATATAAAGTTAATTTCTCCAACAAAAGCACATGATATCTAGAACAAGAGTACGTTGTCGTATACCCACACAAAGCAAACACAGAAACATATATCTCAATATTACCGAACAATTAAATCGTGATATAATATATTCATCATAAACATGTGGTTTGTATGAAAACAAAGAACTATATAATTTTGCCAAAAAACGCAGGCCGGATATACTCGTGTTACCAATAAATAATTAAACGTGCCACAACTTGTAAATATTATTCGCGATTCATGCAGATATATTAAAGCCAACGAGTTATCTAGCTATAGGCGGATCGGTCATTATCAAATAATCATATTTAAATAAATCTCTCTAATTTTGGAATCTATATTATTAATCTACATATTCTTTCCAATATTTAAGAATATTATTGGCTTTCTCTAGTTTTTATTCTATATCTGGAAGACTAGTATAGTAGTACTGCAACACTTAGCCCTAAGCAGTGCTACGCGGCAACAAATTCATAACAGCTTTAGCCCTTATAAATTCTCAAGTTTGAACCTCAGATTTCTTCAACCAAAAAAATCCAGCTTCAAATTCATTTCAAAACCCTAGCCACAGAATCACTTTCTTCTTGGCTCAAATTTTACTGTCAATTGTAGTTAGTTAAGCAAATTTATAATAATAATTATATATATGGATCAAATAGCGAGCATGGTGGAGAGAAGGCCACTGGTGATGTTCAGCAAGAGTAGCTGCGCCATGTGCTACTCCGTAAAGACACTGATGCGCCAATTTGGGGCGAACCTCACGGTTTACGAGCTCGATCAGCTCGGCCACAGCAGCCGCCAGATCGAGGCGGCGCTGACGCAGATGGGGTGCCGGCTGGGGGTCCCCGCGGTGTACATAGGCCAGCAGTTCGTTGGAGGCGCCGAAGCCGTCATGAGCCTCCATCTCCAGGGCAGGCTTGTCCCAATGCTCATGGCTGCCGGAGCTATTTTCATATGACATGATGAAAACCGTGGTCATTAATATAATGATAATAATTAGTAATTTAGTTTAATCATGCCATACATGTTTATATTATGTACGTCTCTTCTAAACGCTGCCAGTATATTATAGATCGGAATAAGAGGTTTTGTTTTCTGTACTCGAGATGTGTAGTTGCCATTATGAGGTTTATAATACAATATTAGTGGATTTTAATATATAGTACTTTTCGGCCTTGTTTTATACGTATACAATGCATGACATGTAATTGTACTTGCACATTTGTGTAACGTTAAGACTATATATGCATATCTGATAGCTAATTGTGGCAATATTATTAAAAGTATATTTTATGTGCATATATATATATATATATATATAGTATGTATAAAAGTTGAACTATATATATTCATCATGATCAAACTTCGCCTCATGCGAGTTTGTTTAGACCCGAATTAAGGGCGAGTAATGTTGCGGCTCAGTAGTTATTTTATTGGGCTCTATCAGCATTGAAGAGCAAGTTTTTGAGTATGAGGTTTTCTGCCTTTGTAGTTGGTGTGAGTGGCTCTCGCCTTTGACTCTTCTATTGGATTGTCAAATGTATATGTACATAGTTTAAATATATGTGTGTGTGTGTGTGTGTGTATTCACCATCGTTCATTATAGGATCTAAAGTGATCATCAATAATTTGAATGATCAGAAGCCATATTTGGAAAATTAATCACTCGTATAATTCATATAGAATAGAAGAGGGAACTTATCTGTCAAAGTACTTTCTACCACGACACTCAAATATAGAACTTGAAGAAATTTACTTAAAGAACTCGACATATAATTGAATGATAAGCGTATCATATATACATACATACATATATATATATATATATGTAGATATAGAAATCAAATTACCGTCTTGAAATTTAAAGCATGTTAAAGAATGCGGTTAATATTGGAAAGGATTCATTTAATAGATCTTAAAGTATATATATTTACATTAACTGAAGAGCTATAAACATTAAAGTTAGATGTATGAAATTTCCCAATTTTTATTTTTATCAACAATAGATATATCCATGAATATCGTAATCATATTATGTCTGGGGGGAGATAATGATGATGATATTGTCAGTATTATTAATATTATTTATTTATTTTTAGAAGAAGGGATAATGCATTATGTCAATATATATATATATAGTAAAAGGCATTATGTTAATATACAATATGCGCAAAGTGCAACTATATGTAGACAAAGACAAAACTAAGAAACCACGTGTAAATTCTCGCATCACGCACAGAGAAAAAGGAAAACACATGGAATATAGTTAACCACGTGCTCTGCAAAAGAAGAAAATAACAGCTCATATGCAAAAGACGATGCCCTCTTTGCTAGCTAGCTATACTATTTTTATTCAGTTTTCCTTTTTTGGGGAATCTTCCGACGCTCAAGAATTTTGCGTGCTTGTGTGATCATCATGACGATCAATCCAGATATAAAAAAGCCTCTCACTTGTTAAAATCTTGCTACTTACCGTACACCTCTTGTGTAATAGGAATACTGTCAATTCAATTAGGATATATTGTTTTATAAGCGTTTTAATTTTACAAGAATGAAATAGACTAATAAGAAGAAAAACACAAGCAACATACTAAGTATATGTATATGCATAGATACACAACAAAAGAAATTCATGCGTGCGCATATATATATATATATATATGTATATATGTATATATGTATATGGGAGACAAAAATCCAAACAAGTTGTGCACAAAGCATGCGTATCCGAGGCGCATCATGGCCTTAAAGGAATCTTTTTTTCTTTTTTTTTTTTTTTGTTATGCAACGAACAGTCCTTGAATTCTCTGGTTGTATTAATATATTCTTCTTGTGATATTCTCATCCACAAAAATTGACATTCTCCCAAAATAAATCGATGGATTCTTGATGGTATTTTCACCTAGTTATCTTTAGATTAATATTGATGGTGAAGTGGATAACTAGCAGCCGGTCAAGTGGCTGACCCATCCCAAGCTATACATCCTCGAATCGCCGGCAACTACTACTCTCTTAATTCTTGATTCTCGATCTTTACTTAAACTATTCACTCTTTATATCTCTCTTGTTGGGAAATTCTCAAAAAATGAAATTGACAGAATTTCGGTGTGAAAACCAGAAAAAGCGTCCCTCGTTCAGTGCTGTTATTTACTCTTACAATTTATGGACTTAAAAATGTGTGGGAACTTTGATTTGATCTTATCTCAGCTGTTGATCCTCGAGTACTAGCTCACTATTTTAATTGGTTTATGTCCCGTGTTAAATTTATTCTGTAAATTCCTTCTTGTTTCGATATATATGTTCATTTGTACTGTGGATGTCTTGGTTTCCTCTGATCTTTTGTTCTTCCTATGACTCTGGATTTATTAAGGACTCATTCTTGCTTAACTCGGTAGATTCATTATAATACAAAACATCATCATTCTATTATGTTCTTAATATTGCTCTTTATCTTGCTTCTTGAAGGCCGTCTTAGGTTGTCTAGGCTACTTTAATATTCTGATGAATTATTATCTTATACATAGGATTATACGATCAACTTTAAAAGCAGTTTAGGGATCTCAGACTTATAAAATTCAGTTTTTTTAGTTTTTTTAATACAAAGAGTTAAGTAGTTGCAATTTTTTCCTGTAAACTTCTTTCTCATTATGATGAATTTTCTGCAACGACTGAAAATGAACATAACTCTCACATATAAATTTTTTGTGTGTTCTTTTTGATTAGTTTCTTCTCACAGTTTTTGCTTTCGGTAGAATTAAAGCGCCTATTAAGCTTCAACGATCTAGAAGGAATGAAGCTTAGAATGACTTCTATAAATTTTTGTGTAGATGCTTTTGGTAAAAGAAAAAAAAGAGAAACTAAAAACAAGAAGTAGTTACAAGCTTGTTTAGGGAGATAATTAATTAGAACAAAAAGTTTGAACATAAGAGAATAGCAATTTAAATTTTATGAGAGAAAATACTGCAGCAAAGTTGATTTGAATTAAAACTTTCTGCTTCAAACTTTGTTCTCAAAAAGGCTCTATATAAAATATATATTTTGAAAAAGTAAAGGCTCTATATAAAATATATATTTTGAAAAAGTATCTTATATATTTTGAAAAAGTATCTTTCATTATTTTACGATTGTGTCTATTTATGAAAATAAATTCTACTTTAAAAATCAATTGTTTGAGGTTCTTGTTTGTCCTCCTGTATATTATGATATTGATCATTATTAGAAATTTGAAATCTTAATGATAATGATTGTTAAAGCAAATTTCGTCCAACAACTAAATCAATGTCGTTGAGGCTTTGTTTTGAGAATTGTATGTGATTCTTACCCTCAATTTGAGGCGATCTTGTAGTATAGTGGGATTGAAAGAGTGTAATTCTTCAATAAGCGCAAGAGTTATTTCTCTTTTATTAGATCTTTAATTATTTACATCTTGGATTTTGCAACTAATGATGTAGTTAATACATTTTGATCTTCTAACATTGAATGCCTTCAATTGCCGACAATTTTATTGCTTAATAACCTTTGAACATCCTTCTTTTGCTTGAGCACACATCCATGATTTGTTGAGGCATAAGCACACGCTGGCTTGCTGAGGTCCTAGCACACGCTTGGGTCTTAGCATGTGCTCAGGCCTTAACATGTATTCAGGTTTAAGCACTTGCTCAGGTCCTAAAACGTGCTTAAAAAAATTGGGATCATTCTTTAGGTTGCGCCTAAAGTCTTTGACCATCTTAGAAACGCTTGACATCAACTTCTTCCGCATAGGAACAGTGAAGAATGCAACAATACCTGGCCATACACATTCCACATTGTCCTTGTTTTTCTTTCCTCTCCAATCCTTTGTAGTTATGGGGGCATGCTTTCAAACTAGAACTCCAATATAACTTTAGAGCTCATCTCTTTTTTTTTTTTTTTTTCCAAGAGGTTGATCTTTTTCATCAAATTAGACTTATATTTTTATACCTTTTGATCTCAACGTTGACACTTTCTTCATCAATGTTGCTCTTCTTTTTTCATCCACATCCTGATTAAATGGCTCCATTTTTTGGAGCTCATAACCATCGTCTTCTCCGGTCATTTCCACCTCCATATCAACGAATTCATTGTTTGACATTTTCGAATGATACTTAAACAATAACACTTATAATTAAAACAAACATATAATTAAAACTTAAATAAACATAAAATTAGAATTATAACTTACATATAATTAAAACTAATAATAGCGCAAAAACTAGCATAAAATTAAAACAAAAAAGAACAATACGTTTTCAAAACCAACATATATATATATATATATATATAACTAAAATAAATATTGACAATAAAAACTAAAACATTAAAACTAAAACTAAAACACTAATTAAAACTAAGGTTAAATTAACATTGAAACAATATACCAAGTCCTAGTTACAATGTTTTCATTTACAAATTCTAAATATAAAAACCTAATTACTAAAGCAAAACTTAATAGATAATTACAACAATTTCATAAAAAACTATCATCTAAAGTCTTGCAAATAACCATCATGAAATCCATCTCAAATTCCCATAAAAATAAAAGCATGAAAAAAATTCAAAAAATTAACAATACAAATTGTTTGAGCTAACATTGTTATAAAAAAAGGGAAAAACAGGACATATGTTGGGCTTAGGATGCTCGCAATGGCAATAGAGGGTGTAACAAATTCATTGTTCATGGTCACGATGTAGAGGCCTTAGGGCTTTGCAGTCGTGACAGTGGGGCATCGCGGTCACGATGGTGGAGCTTCGTCTTAGGGCTTCGTTAAGAAAAGGGCGACGAAGGGAGAAAGAGGACAACAGAGTGGATAACGAGAGTGAGAGATTGGGAGATTAAGGCACTAAGAAAGTTAGATTTGATTTTTCAAGAGGCAAGATAATAAATGGCATTAGACAATGGTTTCCTATATAATTATCATCTATTAGATAGCTTTAGACGATGTTTTTGAGAAATTATCGTCTAAAGCACGCGATACTTAATGTGAGTAAATGCCACGTGACTTTAGACAATGGTTTCTTACTAAACTGTCATCTAATTGTAATCGCCTAAGCTGCATTTTGCAATAGTAATACCGATAAACACTAAAACAAATCCCAAGCCCTCCGAATTAACAAAACACCCTTAGACAAAAAATATTCCGTATCATGTTAAGTAACAAAACCATCAAGTACGATGATAAATTTGACCAAGGGACGCTCCAGTTAAGTAATAGAAAGGTAGACTAGTAAGAAACGATGTTAAGAAAAAGGAATGAATATTTAATGTTTAAGTTGTGTTGTCAATCAAGTAGATTGGTAATAAATAAGGATGAAAATGTTGATGTCACTGAGGTTGTTAAGATTTTAATTTACGGATAATGTTGTGGATATTATTGATGTCGACAGATATTTGAGAAAAAAATTGATACATCAGAAAAACTTGTAATGTTTTTTTATAACTTTGTACAATACTAGAATAATCAATATTACTTAATTTAAACTAAGTTAATAGCATAATAAATAGAATAGTGATCTAATATGAGAGTTATATTACTTACTATAAAATGATTCCATCATTATATATATTGATTATATTTCTAATATTATTTTACATACACATTACAAATTAGATACAATAATATAACAGGTATACAAAACTGCCACCAAATATAATAAAGTGTATTCAAACTTCAAGTGTTTTTAATACCAAAAGGAGTTTTTAGTCAGTTGGAAAGCATTATATAGATTTTGATCTTGATCTAAACAATACATCTACTAGGATATTACCATTGAATAGTTTCGGATGTGCCACATATATATTTCTTAGTCTCTTTCTGCCATTAATCCATAAATTAGATATTATTGATTTATCTAACTTGATGAGTAGTCTTCATGGAGTTCTAATGATATCAGTTTTTTTAAGATACCATCTTGGCTTTGTACTTTTGAATTCATCCCTGTTTGAGAATAATAAAACATATTGTAACCATAAGAATTTTTTCTAATTCCAAAGCTCATAGAGTTAAAACTCAAGGCAATAGAATCTTTATTAGTTTCACTCATTTGTGTTGTACTATTTCTTCTTATATATTGCTCTATAATGGCCCTAACACCCTCACCTACTACCTTACAACCATGATCTTCTTCTTATGTAACATGCGTAAATTTTTTTTCCTCCAGTGAATGGACTCAAGGGTATTTGATTGGCCATTGTACTTCCTTTTCTTTCATAGTTTCTATCATCATCATCATCACCACCCCACCATCATCATCATCATCAATATCATTAGAATCATAGCAAAATTTATATACTTCATGAAGAACAATAATTGGAGCTAGTAGACAAAAATAGTAAAAATATAGTACACACATATTCTACATATAACAAGACATAGGGCTTTGCAGAAGAGTCATACACTATTAATTTTAAAAGTAAAAATTATTTAAAGAACAAATATATATCAATAAATACTTTTTGTTGTCTTTAGGTTCAAAATATTAGTCACATTTTATTGAAAAATAATTTAAAAATAAAATACTACAAAATTAATTTTTGTGCCAAAAAGGAAATTTTCCCGGCCTTTTCGGATATTTTGTGAAACTTTCTAGAAATATCATGGGTTTTCACAAATATTCCCCAATATTACAGATATTTGTAGACATTGTGGATATTTTATGGACATCTCAAAAGAAAAATCATTCCCCTTATATCTATGTTGGGACTTCAAAATATGAAAATTGTCATGAAAATATCGACAATATTGTGGACATTTCATCCTTGGTAATAAGAAAAGTTAGCCAATAATTGGGTATCATTTGAAACAAGACACAAAGCCAACTAATAAAAGAAAAATGATAAAGTAGGAACATTAAAACGTTGCTCAGGTAAGTCTCAAACCGCAACTATAACAAGAAGAAAATTAATTTCAAATGCTTTTAAAATGTTTGAAATGTATTGTATTTGTTATGCACAATGTTTTTAAAGATCAAGTCATGATTTGCAATATGTTTACATTTGTTATATTTATTGTTTTAGACATTAAATTATGTCATACATTATGTTCACTAAGATTACAAAATTGGTAATTGAAACTTTTATGATAAGATAAGAAAGCATCATACTAGTCTCCCGATCCAAGAGAAATGTCATAATAAGTTATGTTATGGCCTTGATGTCTGATGATCAAGCGCATTTGGTACGTATACTTAGGCCCATAGTTCAAGAAAATTAAGAATGATGATAAAAAGTTAATAAAAAAGCATAAATAAAATCATACATTATGATGTTGTTTGTATTCCTTATTATGAGAAATGTTGTATAATAACATTTCTTTTTATGAGAAATGTTTTATGAAAAATGTTTACAAAAAATATTTTATGAGAAATGTTCACGAGAAATGTTTTATGAAAAACATTTTATGAGAAACATTTTATGAAAATGTTTTAAGAGAGAAGTTACATGAAATTGTTTTACGAGAAATGGTTTATTAAAGACATTTTACGAGAAAGGTTTTAAGAGGAAAGTTTTATATTTTGTAAAATTTTGTTTGAACTTATACACTTGCTCAGTGAAAGCTTATTATAAGTTCTTTCATACTGTAGATAGTGTTAAGAAGACCAGTATGACTAGTTAAAGAGCCTGGTAGTACAAAGGTTACGTAATAGATACCACTACAGAAGCTTTCCACTAGTTTCAAGAAAAAAAAAGTATTTTGTTGTTCTGAAAAGTTACTTTGCAAAAGATTTACAAAAATAAGTGTTCACTTCAAGAAATTTTAAAAAATATTTTGAATGATTATAAAATTAAGTTTTAGGTTATGTTTCAGTTTACATTGCAATGAAATTTGTAACAGTTTTAAGTATTATTTTAAGTATGTTAAAAAAATAAATTATTTAGTATTTTCTTACTAATACGTAATATTAAAGTTTAAGAAATGATGTCTAAGAAAACTAAACGTTATACTAACAATGACCATAGTTTAATATTGTACACAAAAATCTGAACTTTTAAATTTAAATCTTAGTTCATTATTATAAAGTAAGTTGCATAAACAAACATCAAACTTTTTAAAATTTATATAGTTATTTCATGATCATAAAATTTCCATTATTGTGCTGTTGATTATCATAGAGTTTTTGTTGTTAAGTTTGTTAATCATTAATTATCAACAAAGTCATAAAGTTCCGATTTTATGATAATGAATATATTTGCATATTATACATAAATATTGTCAGCCTTTTTTTAATTTCAAATCTTATTTATTATCACAACTACAACTTTATAGGGCTGAAATTAGAATAATAGTATCATTATACAAATGATTTTAATAAAATGTAATTTTAAACCTTTTAAAAACAGGGTTATATTTTAATTTGAAGCCAACTACCTACACATACAAATTGATCTCGGCTCCATACAATCGAGAAGATGTATAATATACATACACTTTGATAGAGCTATTCAAGGCCTAGTGAGGGCTGCTGCTCCCGCTAGTTTTTTAAAAATAAAAATTTGACCTCTAAAGATTTTATGATTTTTTTTACCCTTACTAAATATTATTTTTTTTCATATTTACCCTTACTGACCTTTATCTTTTTTTATTTTATTCCTATATTTCTTTTTATAAACAAGTTCACTCATATTATTCATAAGCTATTGTAAATTTGTAATTTGTTTCATGTGATACCTCATATCTTAGATCACATCACATTTATATTTTAACATTTAGAATTCACATTAAATCTTTACCTCTATTCCCAATTATTTTTCATTTTATTAAGGGCATTTACATCTATTTTGTGGTTAAGCGACCATTGACTAAAGAAAGATAAGAATGGGGCATAGTTTTAAATCTGAAATATAAATGAAATATAGTCTAAGGCATATATATATTATAATTTTTTATATCCTCAAAATATAAGGTATAAAAATAGAGAAAAAAAAACCTTCTATAAAGGTATCTTATCAATAGTGTATGAATTTTAACCTTAGATCTAATCAAAATCACATTAAAATAGAAAATTCTATAAACCAAATATTTTTTTATAATTATCTAATGTTTTAAGATGCCTTACTGGTAGGGTTGGTTTCATAGCATAAAAGTGTCAATATGAGTCCAATCAAGTAGTTCTTGAAAGATTCTTTCAAAAAAAAAAAGTAGCTCTTGAAAGATATTGTAATATAATTTTTTAACGTATATTTTTATGTTATTTATTATCAAACAAAAAAAAAAATTATACACTTGCCTCCATTAAAATGCAGAGCTGACTGCCACTATAAGTACACATACATATACATGCTGTTATGATTTAAAAGCTCTAATTCGACAACAAAAAATGTACGAACAAAAAATAAATAAGAACATATGAAATTTATAGTAGTTTACTATTGATATGAGAGTTACATCCACTTTCAACTGCTCGCTCTATAGAATAATTCACTATGATGATAAAGAAGTTATAAAGGAAAAATTACATACTCTCTCTCAAAAATTTTTCTCTAGCCTCTCTCGTACTCTAATTTTTTGAGATATACTTTCCAAAGAAAAAGAACACAACCTATCTATATAGGTTTCCAAAGAATAAGTAACAATACACAAAAACGCAAAAACAAAAGCCCTTCCTTGCTGACATAAGCGGCTGCATGCTTGTTCTTGTGCGGCCGTGTGAGCAAATGTTCGCACTACAAGGTTCACTTCACTCCACGAGCAGCTGCGGCAATTTTCGGTGCCCCCGCAGGTGGGTTCTGTCCCACCGCGCAACCATACATCCCTCCTTGTACTGGGCCACTCCTAGCTCAGCTCCAAAGTCGATCTCCGAAATCCTCTACATGAGATGATATTATAAAAGGCGCTGAATTTGACTCTACACATCTTAACACATACAAGGGCTACATGTGGCCCTCGAAAATTACAAAGCAACTGATTTACGTAGAATTTCATTAGGTTCTCGCAGGGCAGAGAAGTAAATCAATATTTCCCATCATTTATGCTATATATGCACTGCCATCGTGTTCGTGCGTGTTAATTTATTGGGCTTTCATCACTTCGATTAGAATATGATTGATGGAAAGTTCGAATTCCTAAAGGTTGCATATTTGGTGGTGAGTTGTTCTGTTGTGTTATATATATATATATATATATATATATATATATATATATATATATATATAATATTTTAAAAAACTATATTTTGTGGTTGACAAAAACAGAACCTCTCACCTAAGGGTAACAAAGGGAGGCCAAACCGTTGAGACAATAACAATTTTTTTTTTTTTTTTGTGTTTCGAAGTTATTTATTACACTTCTTCGTTGGAAATTTTAAATGCAAATTTAAAGAGTCTCACAATGAAAAGGCACTAGGATTTCACCACCACCCACCCCCCCACCCCTATATAAAGATGCCTAAAAATTTTCATCCATTAAACTTTTAAGATTAACACAATTAAGGCCTAAAATGCTTTTTTAATATAGTCTAAGATTCATCTTTATAGAAGGAGCTTATTTTTTAAGCTTTTTTTGTTTATAATTTAAATACTTGAGTCTTTAGTTTTAATTATTTAATAATTAGTTTACATTATTAGTTCAAATATTTATTGTTAGTTTTTTAAGTTAATTTAATCCCCAAACCATGAATCTA
>CAMOHE010053646.1:109324-161081 GCA_946598075.1 Artocarpus hirsutus
TGAATTTGACTCTACACATCTTAACACATACAAGGGCTACATGTGGCCCTCGAAAATTACAAAGCAACTGATTTACGTAGAATTTCATTAGGTTCTCGCAGGGCAGAGAAGTAAATCAATATTTCCCATCATTTATGCTATATATGCACTGCCATCGTGTTCGTGCGTGTTAATTTATTGGGCTTTCATCACTTCGATTAGAATATGATTGATGGAAAGTTCGAATTCCTAAAGGTTGCATATTTGGTGGTGAGTTGTTCTGTTGTGTTATATATATATATATATATATATATATATATATATATAATATTTTAAACAAATTATAATTTCTAAAGAAAGGGATCAAATGATTTGATTACTCAGTTTGCCCACATCAGTAATTAGTGTTTCTTAGCAGTAACAAGTTGATGAAAGTTCATAGATGCTATGTATCATAAGTCTCAATCATCACATGAATGTTTTCCAATTGCTACAAGGGTTACAGTGTAAAACAAAAGTATGCTATAGTGTAAAACTCTTATATGCTATAGTATTTTTAATTCCAACTCAATTCCTAAACATCCTACTAATTTTAAAAAGAAATGTTGACTTTTATATACCTTTTGTTTTAAGTTTATTCAAGAACTATATTTTCATTTTGGTCTTATTGAATGTATATCTTCACATTAGACTTAACACACAAAGCTATGTCTTAATTCAATCAATAATTAATTTAAACACTTAAAATGACAAAATTATCCTTGAGAGTGAAAGAGAAAAAAAATCTAAGTTCCAAAATTAAAAGAAAATAACAATAACGCACAAAAACATTCATTTTGATCAGGTCCAAACAGTCAAAAGTTTTTTTAATTTCTTCAGCTTTTTATTTTGCTATTTGATGGTATTTTTAGTATTTTCATGTCACAATCATAAGTTGATTGTGAAGAGGTACAAATTTGTACATTAACTCTAATATGAAGGTATATATTTGATTAAATAAAAAATCAAATGTATAGCTGTTTTATAAACCTAAAACACATAGCATAAAAAGGTAAATAACTCAAAAAAATTAAAAAAACTGTGGTTTTCCCTCATGAAAGAGTCCAAAAGGGGGAGGATCTACATTAACATACTCCATGTACGTTACTAATGTGTTATCCTAGACGTTAACAATAATGTTTGTTGAAGATCTTAATGGTGAGTCATATACCCTTGATAATAAGGAACACATTACCCCAATCCCGTTAAATGTGCTAGTAGTTACGCTATGTTCTTTGGTGCGATCTAAGACATGCACGTTAAACCAAGTATTGAGTTGGCGAAAACAAGCCTTTAAATTCAACAGCCTCAAAAAAACCACCCAAAACCTTTACCTCTTAGCCACCCGGTTGTAAACTTGTGTCAACTAGTCTACCGGAGAACTGTATTAAATTCCTTCATGGGATGTATGAAAAGGATCTGCTTGACTATTGTTTAATTATATATATTTAGGGGCGGTTTTTTTCTACACACAAGAACTAGTGCAACGTGAAGAATTTGATACAAATCGGTGGGCCCTCAAGTTGTCTTCTCCTCCTCACACGATCAGCACGTGGATTTTTTTGCGGTATATTAGTTGGGGACACACATATGTGACCATTGATAAGCATCTTTATTTGCTTTTCTCTACTCATATATATTTGATTTTTTTTCCCCATTCTTTCCTTCTTCTCTCTTTCTAATTGGCATTTTTCCCTCTCAAAAAAAATAGACATTTTTCGGTTTTCTTGAACTGAACTAGATGCGAATCTTAAATCTTTAACGTATATTGGATAAATCCACTTGCCAACTTCGTTCTCAGCTTGGCATATGCTCCAAAATCTTTAGGTCAGTAGTTGTGATGAATGTGATCAAAGAAGTGGAAGGAAAAAAGGATTAGTGAGGATGAAGTATTGCATATATGAATTAAAGCGTAATTTGCAAACTTCTCCAAAAAAAAAGGGCCTTAATATACTTTTTTTCCCTGAAAAAAAAAAAGATTATTAGTGTCATGCCATCTCATTTTCTTTAGAGACCACAAATGAAAAAAAAATAAAGAAAGAAAGTTACTCAATTATACCCAAAGGATTTTGTCACGACAACACAACTCTAAATGTACACAAAATTAATAGTTTGGAGTTACCATAATGGGTTTAGATCATAGTCGAGTTGACATATTAATAGGATCAATAAATATATTGAGTATGCATTTATATGCTTGACAAGAAATAACCCAAATTAACATAATTAATTATGTGTCATTTACCATCCCATTCTGTATAATATGTAATAGAAATAACATGAATTTTGAATTTAGTGGCAAACAAATTAAAAAGATAAATTGATCAATCAATATATTTGTTAAACATGTCATAATCATATCAAATGGGTCGTTACTTATTATGATACAGCATACTAATTTAAACAGGCTAGGGTATGCAGATTTGTCATACTAACCCTTATAATGAACACGTCTTGTTTGAATTGGTATTTTCTGACACGTTAATAAAAAATTGTATTCATGGTGATATTTTCAAACACAATTAACAAACAATATGATAAACACACGATTCATTATTAACACGAAATACCACCCTCGGTATAGATATGGATTTTATACACCAAACAACGGTCGACATTGTCGAAAGACAACACTGACCTTGACGTAGCCAGTGTATATAATGACTAAACGTGCAGCGCGTAGTGCAGACGGCCAAAAGGGGTCTCCATCAACTAATCATCAAAGGGGTAGTTTGGGAATATTCCAATGACACATGGCTTTCTATCCTTATGGGGGTCATTATTCTACAAGAGATATATGCAATTCCCACCACATTTTTTAAAGAAAAGTTGTAAACCAGCTAGCTGCTCCTGCTATAAAAAGACATGCATGGAGCTCAATCTCCTCACAGCAAAATAAGTGATCACACATCTTCTGATCATTATTAAACTATTATATTGCTTATCATATAACCAATAATCAAATATCTATATACATACATATATATATATGGCAACAATAGAGAGTTTGGTGGCTGAAAAGCCAGTGGTGATATTTAGCAAGAGCTCATGTTCAATGTGCTATTCCATAAAGTCGCTCATCAATAACTATGGGGCTCACTCTACAGTTTATGAGCTTGACGAGATCCCAAATGGGCAACAAATTGAGAGAGAGCTTATTCAGTTGGGGTGTGAACCAAGTGTACCAGTTCTTTACATTGGCCAAAAGTTCATCGGTGGTGCTGATAAGATCTTCACCCTCCAAGTCAAGAACGAGCTTGTCCCATTGCTCATTCAGGCCAAGGCGATATGGGTATAGATATATATATATGTATAACATATATATATATATATATATATATAACCAAATCTGCATTTTCCTGCTTTACCAATAATCTGCCCTGCAAGCTTAATAAATAAGTACGAACTTCTTTTGCTTGCTTCTTTTTTTTTTTTTTGGGTCATATGTCTCCTTTGCTTTGTAATATCATAATTAATGAATAAAACTTATTGTACAATATATACCCTCGCTAAATATTTCCATGATGTATAATTGGCAAGGTTATATATGGACTATAGTTTTCAGCTTTACTCTTTGAAGATAGAAGCTTTGAATTTTCTGCTCCTTTTTTGTAACAGCGATAAATAAAGGCACATGGTTATATATATATATATATATATATATATGTTCATGCGTGTGTATCACTATCATCCCAATATTACCTGAGGATATAGATGTATTATATACACACGTTAATGTGGTCCGTCCGGCCAAACCAGTTTGTCTTCTTATCTAAACTATATCAATTTATAATTAAGGCATGTGAAGTGAGGCCTGTAAAGGGCAAAATAAACATTAACCTGACTACCCAAATATTTTCAAACTTACCTTCTCCGCTTATAATTTGTTTCAATTACTCCAACAAGTTCAAACAAGCAGCTCAATACATTCAATACAAGATTAGTGACTTTAAAGATAATACCATCTTATAGAAAGATACATAAATTGTAAAATAATGAACTTAAGTCCTACATCATTTGTATATAAAAAGAAACATATGTATAAAAGTATTAGGCCGCGTCACTTAATAGATTGACCTTTAAAATGAATCCAAACCTTTTTATTATTGTATTAGAGCCTCTCTTACACTATATATTTGATTGGAGGGAGAGACGAGGAGATGAAGAAAGAAATTGGGGGAGCATGTCAATCCATTATTTGGTTTTGGTTGGAGGATTAGAGGATGGAGAGGAGAGACGGAGGAAGAGACTCTCCTTTTGAACCCATCATTTTTGAATCCTTTCCTTAGAGGGATTCAACAAACCCATCCAACTCAAATTGAAAAGATTGTATTACTTTCCAACAAAAATTATTAATAAATAAAAAATTGAATAAGTTAGCAATTAGACGTATAAATATTATCTGTCTTTTAAACTCTCCGTACTACCTACCAAATAACATAAAAGATTACTATAATTCTTTTTGTTGAGCACATTCCTCATGCTTTCTTCATCGTCTCCTTATCTCTCCTACCAAACGGAGTGCAAGCTCTCACGTGTTCTCTTCTCTTCCTAACTAGCCTAAGTAACATACAAGTGATTAAAGATGTTATCAAGTGCAATATGTATTGTCAATTATTCAAGGGGTAAAAAGGCGTGTAGTATTGTCATGTTGCCTTCTGTTTTATTTGGTCTTGAAGAGTTTCTCAAATCAAAACTTATTTGCATCTTATTCTCGCAATCATCATGAAGAGCGAGTTTATAACATTAGCAATTTCGTAATAGATGGATATAGATAAACCTTGGCCATATACAATTATGTACACATATGGGTGTATTTGCCAACACCGTTTCAACGACATTTTTGAAATTAATACACTGTAAAGCTCTTATATTTTATAGTGTAAAGTAAAAGTAAGCTACAGTGTAAAACTCTCACATACTATAGTAAAATCGTTTCAACTTTTAATTCTAACTACGTTACCAAATACTCTATATTGTTAAAAGATCCAAATCAAGATAGAGAGGCAAATAACGAGTATTGGCGCCAGATTATGCTTAAGATAAAAAGAAAATGGAATATAACATAATCAAAGGAATTAAGACAGGAAAAACAACAGGTCACTTATGAAAGATGCTCACCTTCATATACGTCCTGATCAATCGATGGAATTGCAGGAGAATGAATCTCATGATCTTTTTAGGTTTAACCTTATTTAAAATTATGAGAGAATCACTTTATCGAAAGTAACTTGAAGATCTATCTGTCAGTCAATATCGTTTGAGATTAATTATATATGAGGGGCACAGTTCTATCCACAAAAGGGATGAACATATATCCTAAAGAACGTAAATGCAGACAAGATTTAGCAGAGAAAGTTGTTTGTTTTTTTAAGTTGTCTGACTAAAATAATAGTAAAGACTTTGATAAAAGAAATTAAGGTGTTTGGTACAGTAGCTAGATCCATTGGTTAGAACTGTAAACACTGTAGCATGTGAGTGCTTTACACTCTAACAATTTTTTTCTTTTTTCGATTACAGATGAAAGCTTTACGCCGTTCCTAACTGAAAGTTAATTAAAACCAACTTGGACAAATAAGCTAAAATTCGTTTTATAGTATCTTCCAGCTGTGTTTATCATCATCATCATTCCATGACGGCAATAATCAATCTAAATGAATGTTGCAGAATCGTTGTTCAGGGATAAAGTATAACGTAAATTTAGCAGTAGAGTTTTTGGTTCCTTTAAGTTGTTTGACTGAGAGAAATGATACTTTTATTGACTACGTTTTTACAGTATCTTCCTGATCTTGTGTTAACACTTTGTCATCATTTCTCATAGATAATAATCAATCTAAATGAAAGCAAATTCGTTTTATAGAGAAAGGAAAATAACTTCTTTTTTTTTTTTTGGTTCCCTCTTTCTTTTGCTCGTGATAATATATATTTAGAAATCAGCCCTCCTTTATGGTCAAATATAGTTAAAAAGTTGTAACCACAATATGATGGGAAATTGGGGAGAGTTAAGTTCAGTAATTGCCCATCACAGTAATGGGTGGAAAATAACATTTCATATCTTTCCTTGAAGATTTGAGATGTTTCTGACGCAAGTCAAAACACTCCAACCAGGCACCAAAAGCTTCTATGTATTCTCCACAGGAACAAAATTTTCAGTCATCTATTGAGGATGAAAATGGATTCCCTAGTGTTTCCTCACTTGTGAATATAAGCATTCAAGACGCCAGTTCTTTGCTCGAGGTCTGCATTCCACCGCCAATTCTCTACTGCTATACGAACCGTGGCATTTGCCTTGCGGATCTCCTCGGCAGAGAATTTGTGCTCTATGATTCCTAAAGGTCCAGGCTGCAGTACATTTACCACAGTTTCCATCTCTTGCTCCAGCTGCCTGTGACAAATAAGAGAAGCATAAAATTAACAACTATATAAGTAAAACTAATACAAATACACCAAGCAATGAATCAAGGCCAACTGAACAATCCTAAAGAAACAATTAACCCCTCCCCACTGTCTCCGAGTTGATTTGCAAGGTCAAAAGCAAAGAAAACTGGTAAGTTTTCACAGCAAGGATAAGCAGTTGTGATCGTTACTTCCCACCGAATTTGGACCCTTTTAAAAATTGTGGTGTAAACCTGTTGTGGGTTCATCTGGATTGACATGTGAGTCTATGAAAAGTAAACAATCACAGATATGTACAGTACATATATGTATATATATGCGTGTGTAGGAGATTGCTCTCGTCCTTCCGGGTGGACTGTCCTTACTTTGTAAAACACAAAAGTGAGAAGTGTAACATGATATTTATTCCACACAACACTGATGTTACAAAAGTATAACAATCATCTAGGATGAATAAGTATTCTTGATGTTACACATATAAAATATGGCAACTTAAGCAAAATGGAGCCCAGGCCATTCAATGAAGGTGAACTCTGATCCATAGGCATATCTGGTAGGTACCCAAACTCAAAAATCCCTTATTAGATGCAATAAGAAGTTTGGTGTGCCTTTCTTTATTGTTTTGCCCAGCAGGTTATTATTCTTTTTTTTTTTTTTTATACATCGAACCTCCTCCCAAAAAATTCAAATATAAAAATGGGGCCCTATGATAACTAGATTAAAGCAACTAAATCTGGCCCCAAAAAAATTACACTGGTATGTTCTTAAGGAAAAAATAAATAAATAATCACTCCCACTTCAAACAGAAATGTGTCAAACTCAAGATAATGGTCTAATCTAAGAATTTTTTTAAATGAATTTTCTTACCTCAAAAGAGAAAAAAGAAAAAGGAAAAAAAATCCTTGGTCATTTGATATGATCAAAAATGCATCACCATTAACAAAAACAAGTTTCTTCAAATTTTACAGGTAACAGCCCCTTTTGAGTCTGAGTCATGATTTGTTAAGCATATGATCATTTGCCCAAAAAAATTTGAATTTTGCGATACATCAACCCACGTTTTTCAACGACAGAGCCAACAAAACTTATCCAGCAAATTATATAATAGGGCTTTTGATCAGCAGGAGATTAAAAGAAACTGGCAAAAAGAACTTAGAGAAACACGAAGAAGGTACTTAATTACTGAAAAAATTTTCAGACATTGTTATCTACACAAACAACCAAAAGAAGTATTCGAGATTAAAGCAAATAAAAAATAAAAAAAGGAACAAATCCCTAGGAATTGAGAGAGAGAGAGAGAGAGAGAGAGAGAGAGATTGTTAGAGTGAGAGAGTACCTGAAGAGCTCGGAGAAGGGCAAGAAGTTGCGAAGCCGAGCAGAAGACATCCGTTCTCTTTCTCTCTCTCTCTCTCTCTCTCTCTTAACCGGCAACGCGCACCGTTTAGACTCCTCCCAAGTCCCAACCTGCGGAACTGAACCCGCCTCTTCTACGGAGTCGCTGCCGAGCCGATGTTAAAACGACGGGCTTTTTTATAAACAACTTTTTCAAAAAATTTAATTCAATCGATGATTTCTTTTTTGTTTTTTGGTTTCAAAGCATAAAAAAAAATTAATTTTTTAGACATTAAAATAATTTTAATTTTTTTTATTTTTATTTTGGTTATGTTTCTTTCTTTGATACAGTCTTTTTTTTTCTCTAAAAAAAATTAAAACAACTTCGATGCTAAAAAAAAAAAATTTTATAGTGTCGTTTTTTTTTTAAAAGAAAAAAAAGTCTACAAGAGGACAAAAAAAAAAGACATAGCACCTTCCTGAAGAGACTAGGGTTATTATGATTTTTTAAATTAAAAAAACTCAATTATTATAAAAATAAATAAATAAAACAAACTCAATTGAAGACTTTAACTCTTTTAAAAACTTATTTCCGAATAAATTAAAACATAATCAATAAAATGATAAAATGGGACGTCTACATCCTAAACATAATTAATAATTAATACCTTTCTAGTATTTTTCAAACAACATAAATATCAATTTGATGTGTAATCCAAATATAAGATACCAAAATAAAAATAACCCAAAGAAAAGTATTTTCTCTTCTTGGCTCATTTATTAACGTTTACTGTTTTTTAAAATTTTTTTCTCTGATTGAGGGAGTAAAAGTGTGAAAACAAAACCCAAAAATTGTAGCCTAGTTTTTAATTTTTTTTTTTTTTTTGAAGGGAGCCTAGTTTTGAATTTTTATTGTACTAAATAACAGTAAATATCTTTTTTTTTCTGAGTGAATATCAATATTTTAAAGGAGCGAATATCATTTCTTTTTTTGAAAGGAGGGAATATCACGTGCACCGTAACGGCTAATAAACAAAATTTTAATTTTAAGAAAGTTATAAGAGTAAACAATAAGTTTATTATTAGGTAAATAAAAATATTAGTAAATATTAATACAAAAGTGTATAATTTGCTATTGGGAGAATGAGAGAAATATCATATTTTTAAAACTTTTTAAAATAAATATCTAGTTTTGAAATATTTATAGTCAATGTCAGATTTACATATAAATAATATAGTAAACAAGAAATATTTGCATTGTAAATAAGAAGGTAGATACATTATTTGTCCCATAAATTCATTTATTATGTAAATAAGAATTATTCATGCTATAAACAAAAAGGTAGATAAATTATTTACATCATAAATTTGACATTTACTATAAATATTTCAAAACTTAACATTTACTACAATTAGTTTTGAAAGAGTGACATTTCCTACCATTTCTATTTATTATTTTATTATAAGAGTTGATATGATAAATTTTTGAATTTACCAAGCTTTGTCATAGGATAAATGAATTTAAGGTAATTCTTAAATTAATCAAATTTAAGTAATTTAACAACGCAATTTACAATAAAAAATATTATTTACTCTCCCCTTTAATTTTTTTGAATCTAGTTTTTTAAATATATTTTCTTCTTTAATATGAAATGTATTTTCTTTGAGATTTTTTTTAAAAAAATCAATTTTCTACCTTGTTGATTGTAAAATGTTGTTTTATCTTTTTAGTAGGACAAATTTTTTTAACTATTCAAGGAAAATTTAATTTTTGAATTTAGGAGTGTCTACATTAGAAACAATGCATTATAGCCGTAAAAGTACTCTCATTTATAAATCAAATTATTGAAATTCAATCAAATAGCTGAATTTTTTAAACAGTTCAAGTAAATTTTAACAGTTCGATATATAAGTGGCTACCTTAAAAATAATCCATTATAACCATAAAAATACTCTTATTCATAAATTATGTCGTTAAAATTTAATGGAAGGGCTAAAAAAATTTTGCCTAACAGCAAAGGCAAAACAAAGTGCCAGGCCCTAAAATTTTTCTTTTTCATTTTTTATTGTCACACAAGAGTCGTTTATACATCAATTTGCTTTACATCTAATCATAGGGAAAGTTCTACAATGTTAAAACCCACTTATCATCATCGGTGTCGTGAATTATCTTTCTAAACAAGAACATTGTGAAACTCAAAACATTATTTGCGTGATTAATAAACGTTGTTTTGTTTTGTTCTGTTTTGTTTTTTTGTTTAGAGAGGGTACTCTAAACCAACAATGTGAATAACTCCACACCGACACAATTTTCCCCCCGGACATGTACTATAACACAATCTGTGATCATAGATCCCTTAAATTTTCATGTGTCCTTTTTCTTTTTTTGAAAACAATAGTTTTAAATTGACCATGACATAAGTTAGTGGAATCCCTATAGCAACACCTATAACTATCATTTATTGACAAATTAGTGCTAATCTTTGCGCATGCATGTGTGTCAATAATATGTACTCGTTTGTTTCAACTATTTGCGAAAGATGCCAAGTTGGGTAAGTTACAATGAACGTCCAAATAACCCCAAAGCATCATTTGAGACAATATGTTAATGAAGATCTTAGAAATCTTTCATATAAAGAATTATGATTTTCGTATATACATAAATTTAAATTGCATATAAATCATCTAAATACGGAAACATAAAGGAAATTAAATCTAACCTTTAGCCATTGATAATCAGAAGAATGAATGGAGAATTTATCTGCCTGAAAAAATTTTAAAAGAAAAAGAATCTTTTAAACCTTTTGTAATTTAGAGAGATGGTGTATTTTTGAATAACTGCAAGACTTAAGGATCCTTTGAATTTTATGTGATATTTATAAACACCCACTATCAAGGTATACATTACCTTTAATCTAAAAGAGGCCTTTTTTATTAAATATTATAACAGTTCATAGTAACCTTTGGTTGACACCTTTTTAAAAAATACATGTATGTTGAACCATTTAAATTAATTTTATTTATTTGTTATCATTTAAAAACTGAATAAATAATAATAAATAAATTAAAATAATGTGGCATTACAAATTTCATGTCCATTATTCACACACACACACCATGAGCACGTAATATTTTTGTAGCCAAAGGTTATGGGGGCAAAGGAGAATTTCCTAGCAAGTTTTTATGGTTATGCATGTCCACCTTTATAGAGGCAAAAAAAAAAAAACATGTGAATAACATCCTTTACTTTGAAGATATTTGGAAATATGGAGACACAATAATGACTTCAATGTTTTTACCTATCATGCTGCTAGTCATTGTTGGATCTATTATAAAACTTAAGAGGGATTGCAAATGAAAAATATGCGTTCTTTTGAGGACATGTTTATGAGTGTTTTCAACGCGTTTGGTGTTGCAAATGGATGATTTAGAGTTGGTTTCTAGAAATGGCTTTTGTTAGGAATCAAAACCCCATAATTCCTACATTTAAAGAATGAAAAGAGAACAAATATAACAAGAAATAGATAAAGTGAGTACACAATATTTATAATGATATGCTCTCGATGTGAGAATTACATTTATTTATTGTTGCAAAATATCATTATGATCGATTAAAAAAAAGAGAGAACGAGAAATATAACAAGAAATAGAAAAAATGCACACACAACATTTATAATCATCTACTCTTGATGTGAGAATTACATCTGTTTATTGCCACAAAATATTAATGCGATTTATTAAAGAAATACGTATAATATATAATTCCTTTTGAAAATAGTTCTCTTAATCTTTCCTCTTTTTTCCTCTCCCTCTATCAAAAACACATGTCTTACAAGCTCCCATCTATTAGGAGAATTAGACTAAAACATATGTAAAAAAACCTGAAATACCTTGAAAATTCGCCACACCTCATGACCTTCATATTTGGTCGAATTATAATTAGTGGAGAAATGTATAGCATGATTAGGCTTCACACAACTTAACAGCTTTCTGTCTAGAAGATCAAATCAACAGATAACTTCACTATTATTACTATTATTATTATTATTTTTATTATTATTATTATTATTATTATTGGAATGTTAAGAGTGGAAGAGAAGGCAAAAACTAAATGCATAAGCAGAGAAACGAGAATACAAGGAAATTGCAAAGTAGCTATGTCAAAAGTTAGATGCTTCAAAGCTTGTGTCAACATTTTTATAATGCTCCATATAGATGATGTCAAAAACAATATGACAACTAGAATACAAAGTTTTTTTTTTTTTTTTTTTGTGGTGGAAAAGAACTAGGATAAAAGCTCTAACAAACAAAGCGCCTGCATTTTAGAGTTGGATCAAAAAAAGGTCAAGCAAGTGATCTCATGAACATAGCAACCAAACCTCAACATTCAAATAAAACTATCAACCCTGACATTAGAAGCAATCCCACTATATATATATATATATATCAATACTATACACTCATTGGTTATCCACACTTCCTACTAAAGTCATGAAACAGAATGACGCCTACGCTTCTGAAATGGGAATCTGGTTTCTGAACTTGCCTTGCCCCCAGTAGGCTTAATACTATTAATCCTGAACAAGTTGTTGAGCTTGCTCAACTTCTTGGCAAATGATTTGAACAGCTTGTTTGCAGGATGAGACCTCACAAGCTCTTGTTTCATTGAAACATGGTCCTTTTCCAAGTCAGTAAGCCTCATTCTCATTCTTGCAACTTCTAGCTTGAGCTCTCGGTTCTCTCTTCTCACCGACGCGTAGTTGTCTCTAGGGGAAATGGCTCCACTCCCTGCCCCGCTGCCCGAGCGCTGAGGGAATTGGCCATTTATTGTGCCGAAGAAGAATTGGTTGTGTCCTCCATTCATCGCGTTTCTCAGCCTGATTTGCTCGAAATAGAGCACTTGAACCGCCATTTGTACTGTCAGCCTTTCATTCTGCGCTGCGTGGCTGCAGGCTTCTTGTGATAGCTTTTGACAGTCTATGGTCTTGCAAAGGCGGTAGCGTTCTGAATCCTTAATGTTTGGATGAACCTGTAGGGAGAAGTAAACTGTGATGAGTTCAAAATCTTTATAGAAACATCAGGGGCGGAGCCAAAAAAACCAAGTCAGAAGGGGCAGGGGGCGTATTCTAAGGGCAAACGAAAATTTTCAGAATTCACAGAGGAGCGAACTAGGTAGGCAGCCACCTTCCCTTGACTATATGTGGCTCCAGCCCTGAAAACATGCATTAAATATATATATATATATATATATATAGAGAGAGAGAGAGAGAGAGAGAGAGAGAGATTCTTTTTCTTACTTTTAGGAAGATGTCCACAGCTCTATATAGTCCATCGCTCACTAAACGAGCATGATCCGGAAGAAGTTCTGTTAGTGCTATGAATTTAGTAGGCATCAAGTTTGAGTCCAATGCAACTTCTGCGAGATAGTTGTCAAGCAACTTTGACACTTTCAGAATTGAACTTTGTTTGGGAGATCCCGGGCTATCGAAATCATAAACCATTTCGCTTTCGTCTCTCAAATGGCTGTCCTCTTCATCATCCTCATCCAAGTTGAGAAATATAGAAAAGATCCTCACGATAGTATCTATGTCATAGATTGTGCTGTGATTGTTCCCGTATGAATTCGCAGGAATTAGGATATCCTCGAGAATCGCCTGGTCCAGCTGCAGACCGATCCGCCTCTCCAAATCCGACCTGCAAGAAGTAGACGCGGACGCTGCAATTGCTGTTTTCAACAGGCTCGAGAGAAACGCCATCGGAACCGGACTCTTCCTCGACTGAGTTGGTAGCAAATTGACTATTGCCTCAACAATGACCCTTTGCTTCTTTTGCAATTCCGAGTCCAGAAGGCTTCCCTTGACCAATTGGGAGTCCCTCACGATAAGGCCTTGAAGAGAATTATGAGCGTAGTTTATCAAAATCTTGCTGATCATGTCCTGCTTTAGACCCTTGGTTTTGACAGCTGGCAAAACTCTCTGAAAGAAGTCAAGACTGAGAATAGTGAGAGATTTTCCCCACCAATCTGCAGGTGTTTCGGGTTCCACAGCTGGGACAACGGGCTTTGCAGGGAAGTTATGGTCAAGCTTCAACAGCCCTGATGTGAGCTGCTCTTTGCAGGCATTAGTTGCAATTGCATTGATGAGCCTGCTAACCAAGTTGATCTCTTCCGCAACCGGCAAGAGTGTCTCGCAACGGTGAAGAACAGATATGGAATTCGCAATGTTCGGTAGCACCATCTCCTTTAGATAGGCTTCAACTCGGGCCTCAAGGTTTTTCTCTGCAAAGTCCTCTGTCATTTCAAGGAAGTGAGCCACACAACGGACCATGGCGACGTTCGACTGCGTTATCTCAACATTTACCCCGTAGCAGAATTTCGCAGCTAGCTCAAATGCCTCAGGTCCACCAGGGACAGAAGCAAGATTTATTCTTGAAATCTTCGAATCTTTTGCTTCCAACAGCAATTTTCGAATCCTTCCACTTCGCGAAACAAGAGGGAACTGCAAGAGAAACACCGCCATAGCTTAATTATTCAGTCTTCTTTTTTTTTTTTTTCTCTACTTTGTAATGAAAAATTCTCATAGTTCTTCTTCTTCATAAAGTATATACAGCTTTGCACAGATTTTCTTCACATGCAAAAATGAAAACTTGCAATAAAATTGAAAGAAATAAATTAAATTTTGCAGGATTATCATCATGTTTTTTTTTTTTTCTTTTGTATAGTACACTTCAAAACTAAAGATTCAACAGCAGATTCTATATAAACTTCCAGACATAAAGAATCTCCATCAAGCCCAATTTCTGAACAACTGTCAGCTACTTTGCAGTACTAAAACTTAACAAAAAACAGTTAAGAAACAATTACTATACTTAATGAACAGTCATATCTTAATCAGAACAATTTTTTTTCCTCTCACCTTATGAAGTGAAAAGCTCGAGGTTCCCACTTCAACAGTAAGATCGCTTGAAACGTCAGAGATTGGCCTGCAAGAAGATATGAAAAACTGATTTGAGAGGACATTACAAAGAGACAAGAAAATATATACCAAAAAAATCAAAATTCATAGAACACGAAAAGTACTCCATATCTACATCTTTCTTGTTGCCAACATATCAGAAACTCTCCCCCAGTGTTCCTCCTCCTACAGACTTCTGTTGTTGTTGTTGTTACATGTATGATCATATGCATTCACTATGCACACACCAAATATTTGCATTAAATGTAATGTTACCGTGAACAAACTCAAAACTTACGGACAACATGATCCTCCTAGTTTTGGTGATTTAACATTAGAGTGACCCCATGTGGGACAAGGACATAGTCAATAATTGTTAAATAAGTGGACTGCACAAGCAAAAAGGATAGACCCTCTATAAGGGGTCAAAAAAAAGGATCAAAAATTGCAGAACTACTTTGTGTGTGTGTGTGTGTGTGTGTGCTGATTTTATGGATCTGTATAGATACTAAGTTCATGATTTGGGACACTTTTTCTTTTTGGGTTTTCATGAAATAGCTGTATCTCCTTGTTGTGTTCAATGTAGGAGTTATTCGGTTTGTCATACTCAGTGTAACTAGTGTACTAGTTGTCCGTACTGGTTTTGTTTCTAGATGCGAGGGGGTCCTACTTACGGTAAAAACTAAAAGAGAGAGGAAAAATAATTAATAATAATAATTGATGGGCAGGTATTGATTGGTCTTTTCGTTGAAACCAAGAAATGTTGATGTCGCCAACATGGAATGTGAACATTGATTCGTAGCTCGCGCCCCGTGGTGATGTCGTTCGGATGTTAGATCTGTCCAAGTCAAGGTCTTAACAACATGGAAGCGTCCTACTCAGGGGCCCAACCCAAGCTATCTTTAGATAAAACACAGTTTTAAACTGTCAAATTACATCAAAATGGTATCATATTAAAAAAATATCCCTCTAATAGTTTAAAAGTGTATTTTGAGAATAAGGTAGTTTCTTCATATCCTACCACAGAATTTGCTAAACCATTTTCCTGAGATACCCTCCTTTCGATGTGGTTTTCTCTCTTAAATTTGGTGGGCGCCTCAGATTTAAGCATGAGAAAAATTGCTCACGGACCTACATATAACTACTTGGAATATTGGGAAATTGAGGGCAAAATCTTCCCACGACAGAAACAGGATCTCGGAGTGTTTAATTTCATCTACCCGCAGGCTCTCTCTGATCGTGACAATTCAACTCCCGAGAAGAAAAAAAATAAATGCAAGGCAAAAAAAAAAAGAAAAGAAAAGGAAAATATTCTGATCAAAATGGTGGGTCATGAAAAATGACCAGCCCAATGTTTTTTTTCCCACTTCCCATTTGTAGTAGCTTAATGTGATTATCTTATCAAAGTTTACATCATGTTTTGGAATATTGACAAACTGTCAATGACTTCAGAAAAAAGTAACAAAAAAAATTCTGTTAGAAGGACAAATCTGAAAATATAGTTCATAAGGAGTGAAAACCAACTTATAGTGACATAAAGCAATTTTAGTGAAATTTGAAAACTAAAGCAATTGTATAAAATAAAGAGAGAGAGAGAGAGAAAGAGAGAGAGAGAGAGAATTGAATTACCATTCTGTGGCATGTATTATGCTAGAACTTGGACGAAACGACCTTTTCCCAGAAATGCTTGGCTTCAACTCACCAACAGTCACAACTCCCATTATTTCTCCTCAAAATGATTAAGAAAAGGAAAAAATAAAAAAATTCACCACCAAGTGTCAAATTGTCAACAGTATAACTGCTTTCAACAACCAAACTCTCATATCAGTACTACTAGAACTGGTTTTCATTACACTCTGCTGAGGAACCTGACATGTTTGTTAAAGGATCTTTCTTCCTTTCTCTCCCTATTTCTGTCTGTGGTAGAGAGAGAAAGGGGGGGCTAGAGTGAAGAGAAAGTCACATGAAGTCATGCAAAAGGATTGTTGTGGTGATCACTTTGGTGTGGACAAAACTTTAGTAGTTGTTTATAATTGTATTTGTAATGGCAATTGATCTAAAAGTCAAGAAAAATGTATTGTGCTCCAAGCACTTTTCGGTGAAAGGTAAACTAGGGAGTGACATATAAATTTTCTTCCTTTTTTTTTATGGTTTGTGAAGAAAAAAATATTGCAGGAATCCTGAAGGTTTGCAGTGCTTTTGGGGTGTGTCATCATGGCTAGTGAAAGCAACCTCACAAAAACAAAAAAAAATAGCTTAATTTAATTCCCATATTATGTGTAAAGCCCAGAAAAGTGGGGATTAGGAGGGTGAGTTGGATTACATGATATTATGAGAACCACACCACAAGGAATTTTAAAATTCATGTGTTTGTTTAGGACAAATTAGATCATGATGTCAGATGCATGGTGTTGAGATTTAAAGGCAAAATTTGTGGCAAAATTGAACATATGATTCTTTTGTTTCTCAATAAAAAAAATCTTGGCAAAACATTTTGAACTAAAAAAATTAGTTTAAATACTATATTACGTGAGAGCTTTACGTTATAGTATGGCTTTACTTTATATTTTAAAATGTGATAACTTTACAATATAAACGGTTTAAACTCACGAGTTTAAACTTATCTCATATTGTGTCGTCCCGTCTCCCCGTGCTTCTTGTTCATAGCATAAATTTAAGAGCTATCGACCTAAAAAAATAAATAAATAAATAAATAGAACTTTTGCGTTTTGGGTTCTGGGTGTTGTCCACTTTCTGTGCGCCATGTACACACACAAATCGACCAAAGGGCAAGAAGCATTTTAGTTAGAGCAAATTTGGACAATTAAGGCCATTTTGATAGGAACCACTACATTAACTAGTTCAATGATTTGGAGGCACTTATTTCTTCTGCCTCGAATAATTTCTTTTTTGGGGACCGGATTATTCGTCAACAAAAGACTGAAATATCACAGTCTAGTAGTTTAACAATAAGGTATTTGGCGCATTACTCTTTATGATTGACAAACTATCCCTAAACTTTTTTATTTTAACAAATTTGTCTTTTGAAGTTAAAAAAGTATCGTAGATTTTTCCCAAATTGATGACGGTTATTAATTTTAAATATAAATACCCTTGTACACGTTACATAAACTCACTTAAAAAAAAGTAAAATTTTAAATGATTGGAACACATCATATCACGCATACAACATTATATATTTACATGCTTTATTGATTTGGAAAGCTCGACAACGTTTTCATAAATAAAATTTAACAGACAACCTACTAACTGAGTCAAAATTCAAAGGGTAAAAAGAGCCAAAGCCCTTTAAAATAACGTTGTACATCAGTATTTCCTCAACAAAAAAAAAAGAAGGTGCGTCACTTCAAACTTTTTTACCAAATCACATGTCATGTAAAAAGCTAAAACATAACAGAAAACTCTAGTTCGACACTACTGCTACATGACAATATTTTGTCCAACAAAATACATTTTGCAAAAAATCCAATCTGCTTTAACTGCCTGTACCAAACTCAGGACCATAAAGATTATAGTATTATATTTATTATCATGGTCACATATCCAGGCTACACATTTTGTACATATTAATCTAAACTTTATAATTAGCCTAGCTGCACGTAATGAAGAAACTGTTGGACTAATCATGGCGTTGGATAGCCCCGATCGGGTGGTAATGATGATCCCATCAATTCCCTTTTCCTTTACCTCTTGTTGGTTGACTGGTAGGTTATCATTTCATGGCCTCCTAATCTCTTTTTTAATTACTTCTTATTAGCCTTTTAAAAATTGGGTTTTCTTTAGTACTTTTTTTTTTCACCAAAGCCCCTTGTTTTTTCTTTTTCTTTTTTTTCTTTTTTCAACAGCTGTCAAGTGGTCCTCACTCCTGTGGTTTAAGCATTGTTACAAATCACTGCACTGCAAAGCCAGAGGGGACGGACATGAATATAAGGTACATTTTTTTTTTGGGTGTCAAAATCAAAGTGCCAAGTAATCTTCATGATTTGCTAGGCCAATATATGCAATTAAATACATAAATATACCCTTTGTTTTTAATATTTTAATTTTTCTTATAGACTTAAAAACTAAAGATGCAACAATAGGTCGAAACCCATGGATAGACCAGAGCCCATCTTACTACAATGATGGGTCGGCCCAACACGGCCTATAAATATTAGTAGGTTGGGCATACGTCGACCCATGGGCCGGGCCGGCCCGTCTAGGTACATAATGGGCCAGCCCACAATGAACAATATTTTTTATGTTTTTTTTTTTTTTTAGTAATTTTGTAAACATCTTATGTATAATTATCCTGATTGTACTCTTTTTTCTTTACCTAGGTTTTGTCCTCTGGGTTTTCCTTGGGAAAAGTTTTTAATGAGGCAATTGTAAATAAAATATCCCTTTTATATTTCTCTTAATTATTCAAACTTTTATATTTGTTAACATGTTTAAAAATTAAAAAATTAAAAATAAAAATTAAAAAATTAAAAATTTCATGCTTAGATGGGCTGGTCCATTTAAACCCCTGATGGGCGAAGATAGGCCGGCCCATTTAAGACCCATGGCACGGCCCGACACGACCCATGTAAAATTGGCTCGTAGGCTGGGCCGGGCCAAGGTAATTTTAATATAGGTCGGCTCGGCCCGACCCACAAAATTGGTGGGCCCCCAGCCTGTGTGGGCCTAAGGAGAATAGGCCGGACCAGGCCGTTCTTGCATCACTATTAGAAACTATGAAGTATCGTTAGAATTTTCAAAATAATAATAATAATAATTTCGCACACTCTTTTTCAATGAAAAAAGACAATGAAAATACAATGGCACCCTTAAATATTTCTAAAAAATACTTTAAACTTAAGAAACACTTAAAATAAAGTAATTAAATTTTAAAAATTAGTTTTTCTTTTTGGAATTTTGTGTTTTAAATGTTCAAAATATTTATAGAAAATTTCCTTAAAAAATATTTTTAGAACTAAATTCTATCTAATTAAAGGCATTTTTATCTTTTCTTCTAATTTTGTGGATATTTTTTATATTTACAAACTGCATGAGGGATGAAATTTAGACTAGTCGTTTTAATAGATATTTTTATTTTAATTAAAACTAAATGAAATTAAAACAAGTTGTTTTAATCTATATCTTAACAAATAGATATTTTTGTTCCACTAATAAATAGTTTTTTTAATCCAATCTTTTAAAAATACTTGTAAAGTTTGACTTTATAAATTGCATACAAGTTCCTTTTTTTTTTTTTTTTTTTTGGAGAATAATTGCATCCAAGTTCTAATAAGCTAACAGTTTATCAAGCTTGCCTCATAAAAATAGCCTAAATTGGAACATATTGGAATTTCAGCAATTAGAGCTGGCCTCATTCAATATTCAGATTTTAGCTTGGCTCTTTTCTTTCTTTTTCTTTTTTTTTTTTTTTTTTTTGGGTTGCTGTTTAGTTGTATGTGTACATGTGGACCTAAGTGATCAAGTGTGCAAAGGGAATCTTATTATTGCTCCATTTATTGTTTTTTTCCAAAACATAAACAAAATTTGTCACCATGCATTTTTGAAAAACGCTTGAGACATTGAATTTGAGCGCATGGGGTTATCCCTCAGGCGCCCCAAGACAGAAGGGGAGAGAGAAAATTTAGGAGAAAAAGACAACAAATGGAGCAAAAGGATGTTTCTCTTTTCTCACAAAGACTATGGTGAAAAAGGACCTTGAGAATCATTCAAGCGCAAGGTGAGTAACACCGATGGGGTACAAACACAAAGGCCCCACCCTTTTGAAACTTGTGGAGAATGATAGTGTAAACCGCCATGGCTTTTGTATTCTAAAGTAACGTGGGTGGTTTGTGTTGCTCTAAGTCCCTTTGAATTATTTGCTTCTTTCTATTAAGTGTTCGGAGGTGCGATTAGAACAGAAACTTTTGAATTAAAAATTGTAATATATAAAAGCTTATATTATAGCTCACTTTTTCTTATCACTATAAAATATAAGAGCTTTATATTATAACAACCAAAAATTTTGATTAGAACGGAGTTTGTCGAATACCCTTTTGACATATTTAACAACAGTTTTTGCTGATTTTTGCCTAATCAAAATGTTAGTATTGAACTAGCAAGTAACAAGTATGTAAATTCATTTGTAGGTCGGTTTCAATTAAGATGGGCAATCATAGAAGAAGATTAAAGGAGCAGGGAAATGCGATGGATCTAAAGAATCGTTCTAAAAGTTGAATGACATGGCACCTAATGTGAATTTATGTATAGGTGAGAATGGCGGCCCCCAAGAAGATTTTTGGGAGATTGAGGCCCTTGTGTGGCAGATTGAGCCCCTGTATAGGTGAATGGGTGAGGTTGGCTGGAGCTCATGGTTTCTCAAATTGTGTTATTGAATTGGACACGCTCATTGTCCTCAATGCAATGAAGAATCCCCCTCTAGATTAGTAGAAGCTGAACATCTTAAAAGCTCGTTGTGATTCTTGTTGTTACACTTTTTATAATAATAAAAATAGTGTACACAATGATTTATTAAGTAATTAATAATATTATCTAATTTCTCCCTAAAAAACAATGTGAATTTCTGTATCATTATCAAGATTGATGTAGCAACATTTTTTATTTACTTATTAAAAGCCATGTAAGAATCAATTAAAAATCTTAAAAAATGTCCTTGTTTAGGGGAAAATAACAACTAATGCATGTGATATCACTATTTCTAAACGTACATAACCCATCAATGTCAACTCCTACTCTACTCTAAAAAGAATTTTAAAAGTTGACCTAAAAACTATTTTACTTCAAGGTTAATTACACATAAACCTCCTCTGTTTTATCAAAATAAAAAAGATATATTTTTTACTAAAACTAATTACATCAATACTCTTAATTTTTCCAAAAAAAAAAATTATCAAGACACCCCTATATTAATTGACCATAAAAATTGACCAAAATTTGATCACTAAATATTTTTAAAATGTCAAAAACTGATATAAAATTTTAAAAATGTTAAAATTATAACAAAAGGTATAAAAAATTTTAATTTTAAAAAATAAAAAATAATTTTTAAGAAAAAATAAACAAACATATATTCTTTTTGAGAAAAAACTGATATAAAATTTTAACAATGTTAAATCTCTCTCTCGTGATATGGGCAGCTTGTCCGAGGGGGATCACAACAAGGAAAGGTGCCCTCGATGGCATGGGGGGTCTGGGATAGGTGACGAGGGCTAGAAGTGTGAGTAGGTCACAATTCATGGATGGGGGCAACAAGGGTAGCAATTCAAGGGGTAGGCAGACTAGCGACGGGAGTTGGGGAAGGGGGTTGGGTCGCGATCGGGTGGGGGGGCGACAGGGGTAGCAATTCAGGGGGTAGGGAGACTTGCGACGGGAGCTGGGAAAGGGGTCACCATCAGATGGGGGGCAACAAGCGAGGATCGCGGCAGGTGGGGATCCTGTCGATGAGAACAACCATTAAAAAAAACTAAAATATAGTTAAATCCGAAGGGTGTCAGCATAGTTAATTTCAGTCAATAATGTGTGTTATTTTGACAAAACACAAGAGGTGTCAGTTTAATTAACCCTTTACTTAGTTTGAGATTTTCTATTTCTCTACTTGGGATAGCCATGTTAGATGAAGTCATGATTTGGAGTGCAATTTCCGGCTATTAGCAGCTCATATCCCGAGCTTGTCTATGATCAACATATCCACAACCCGTTCTTCTGTATATTTTGACAGCATCGACATGGTACGCCCATAGAATCCCATCAAATATTGCTCGTCTATTTTCCCTCATTTCTTTCAAGTACATCTTCAAAACGAGGAATAAATTTATGCTAAAGCTTTTTTACCAACACAACCCAAAGAAGTTGTTCAAAGTGGCAAACGTGTATACTTTTAAACCAAAGTTTTACCATGGTCAACTAACGGCCATTTGGATTTTTAATCATTTACGAGGACCCAGAAAGGCATTTTAAACAAACCTTTTTGGATAAAGTGAACGGCGCCGAATCTTTACTAGGCCTCTTTAAGCTAAAATTTAGCCTGAGGTGGGGCGTGCTATCTATGCATTTGCTTCACCTCACCAACATTGAATTGATAAGAAGTAATTCGATAGAATTTTTGCCATTATTTGCGGAATAAACCTGTCCTGATGTCACCATTTTGCCCATATGACTGCAACTATCGTCATCAGATGAAAAACAAAAATTCAAACCCTTATAATAGAATATGCAGTGTGAGCTGAGGTCTTGTTATTCTAACCGTTGGATTAACTTTTCAAAAGTTTGACCTACGCATGTTTATGTTTAAAAATTGCAACACACAATACAGAACTGTTTTCAATCATAAATTAAACTGTTAAAACATTAATCGAACGGCCAAAATACTAAACGTACTAGTAGGAATAAAATACATGTCCTATTGAAAGTTTTTCCAAACAAAAAAAAAGGGAAAAGAAAAGAGAGGTACGAGAGAGAGAGAGAGAGAGAGAGAAGGGCCCACACAAGTAGGTTTATGACACATGGGGTAGTGATGAATTACAACGGCAATACATGGTGTTCCTCTCTATTTTGCTGTCTCACTTTCGAGTAATACTATGATGATGTTAGAGAAACAGTTACAATTTGAAAACAGTGCCAATGCCACCTTACATCATATCCATACACCGAAATGTCTTAAATGCAAATGCTAGGAAATAACATACATGTTATATAGCAAACGTATAACTTACTATATTAGGAATGCGCCTCTGAGCTGCATTAAGTCATTCATAGGAAGGATGGTGCTTTTCCACGCCCCTTGGTCTTTTCATTACGTCTCAAAAGAAATTTAGCAGCTGCATATTTTTCAACTTTTGAATGCGAAAAAGCGTGAGCCCACAACGCCCATAAACCAATAGGACGTCTTTTAAAGAGCCCAACAGCCCAAAATGGAGTTCGGATTTCACAAGGCAAGCCCAAAACTCCCTTTGATATGTGTTTCATTCCATCATTCATGTGCATATTGTGGATGGAAATGTGGAAAATAGTTCTCTCCATCAGTATCATAACACAGATTAGAAGATAAGAACAGATTAAACCACAAGAAAGTCTAATTTGGGATTATTTATTAAAAAGAAAAAAGAGGAACTTGCTTAAAGAAATACAGAGGGAGAAGTTTAGTGGAAGTTGATCTCTTCAACAAATCCAGGGATTTAAACATTATATCAAAGGTTTAGCGTTGCTTCCTCACTTTCCCAGTAATACAAAAAACCATCTAAACTCCCGGTATAAAAAATGTGGATGCCAAAAGCGGCTTCCCACTTCTCCTGGCCTTGAAACCTTTTCTACATAAACAGACATGTTACAACTTCGATGAACAGGATACTAGACTGTCTTGAAACCCTGACTAGTTAGTTGCGAGGGCTTATGCAACTAATTAACGGAACTGGACAAGCCATAAAGCAATCTCCTCTTTACACATAGAAGACCGAACGCGGAATCTCTCCATACAGAATCATCAGGACACTACTTAAATGGACTAGCTTAAAGTTGAAAGGAATCTTGTAGGTTTACCTGATACGAATGCTTTCTGTCATAATTACTTGGAAGTGAGGAACAATATATACTGATTTGCCTTTGAAGCTTATTTGAGATAGCGTTGATGGCTGCATATATATTTGGCAAGAGCATAAATTATCCAGATCCTAGTATAGGCTAAACAGAGCTGTTTGATAGACCTTGAATGTGAGAAGCGAAACCTTTGCACAATTGACCACTACTCATTTACTAAGATATATAAACAGCAAACATAATGAGGCAGGAGAAAACCCCGCCAAAAGATAATGGAGAATGGCTTGTGTTTTAATTAGCTTGATCGTCGAGCCTCACCACCTTGTCTTGTGCTTCTGCTACTGCTCAAAGGGACAGAACTTTGCGTTGATAGTTGCACGTCAGTAAGTGAAACAGATCCAGTCTGAGAGAAAATTAAACCAACTGAACTAGTTGAAGTATTTCCAGTAGAAGGCATTCTTGCTGAATAAGATTCCTTTTTTGATAGTTCTGACGACGTAGATGAAGGAGCCAGGGTAGCTAGTAAAGACCCAACTGGATATGGAGCAACAGGCATATCAATGAGAGATGTGGCTGATGGACTGTATCTCATGGTCCCAATTGGGTGATCAAATTTGCATGTGGATCCAAACTTGCAATGCCCATTTTGCAAGTAGAAAGTACAAGGTTGCACGCCCTGTAGATTAAGAACATGAGTCAAGTACAATAAATCCCCAAAAGAGAGCACTCTCAACGGTACATAAATCAAGACACCAGAAAAAGTCATCAAGAACTAGCATTAGACTCAACTGCTGAATTTATCGACCTTATAGGAATGGGGGTGATCTCTTTTATATACTTGCAACGAACAATAAACCTGACGATATAGTGTTCGTCAATGTGATATGCTCAAGCCATCAGCATAGACATACATCTCTAAAAGAATATCATAAGCACAGAAGCACTCACGTATTATGCATCGAAGATCATACAGGTGTTTTGCACAAAGACACAAACCAAGAGTAAGACATAGCATGACAAAAGTGGGTGCCTTATATAGCATCTTGCCTCAAAGTCTTCAGCACCACCTTAGCAGTCGGACACATAGCACTGTACTGATAATGTACGTTAAAGCCCTTAGGGTTGCTTCACAATACAGAGGAGACATATACATATATATATATATATATATGTGTGTGTGTGTGTGTGTGTGTGTGTGTGTGTGTGTGTGAATTTGAACCTATTTTCGACTTCGGAAAAAGAACACTCAGATTTGAGAGATAGAGCTGGACATAAGCTACTCATAATCAAAACATAAAGAGCACGAACACTTAGGATTCATAGAATTTGTAATAAATGATTCTGTTTATTGGACAGCCCAAATTAAAGAAATTAATAAAAGGGGCAGCAGAATGAAAAGACAAGACAAGTCAGAGAGCAAAAAACTATTAATGCTCAGCATGACAAAAGCAGGTTAATAGCTTTGGGTACCGGGCGCAAAGGGAGACCCATTGGGCTGAGGAGACAATTTGTCCTTGGCACAACTCGATCACGTGGATGGTGATAACGACACGATGACCCAAATTTACAGTCCCCTGTTCTTAGATAGTACTGGCATTCAGGTTCACCAGGCCTCTCTGGAAAAACTTGTTCCTTTGGACTACTGCTTGACGCACCAATAGAAGAGGGTAAAGAGGGATAAGGTCTTGCGAGTGCAGCGGTTGAAGAAGATAGATGTGTCACTCCATACATAGAAGCAGCTCCAACAGTGGGCTGAGCACCGGGAGATAGTACAGGGCTTACAGGCGCCTACACCAAATAATCCAATAACGCAATCAGTAATAGGTCCTTTTAGCGTATGTCATTGCAGAAATGTTTCCATCATACCGAATAAGGATTCCACCCGGGCATAGGAACCACTCCAGGAGGAAACAGCACAGGACCATAAGCCCCTTGCACGTATGAACCAGGTAATAATGGAGGCCTGGCCACCCTCAAGCTGGTGGATGGCCCCCCAAATTGTTCAGGTATAGGAACTGAAGGAGATTGCACCGGTGGATAAAATTGAGGTGCAGAAGCCGTCACAGAGGTGCCGGCAGGTTGAGGATGATGGAATTTACAAGTTATACCAAATTTGCACTGCCCCGTTTTCAAATAGTAGGAGCACTCGGTCTCACCCTATCAAAATGGAATATGTGTGGGTTATAGGGGCTATAAACTTACTCGAATTATAGCTATATATATGTAAAAATGACAAGGATGTAGAAGTTCATATTTTTGCTATATATTGCATTGAAAGAGAGACAGAAGATAAGAGCGTGAAACCAAACCGGCCGTAACGGGTATCCATAAATATTAAGTGGAGCTTGGCTCAAAGAAAAACCTCCATGTTTCGGATGGTGGAACTTGCAGGACGCACCAAATTTACAGATCCCAGTTTTCAAATAGTACTGTTCATTTAGCGAAAAAACAATAGATATATTAATAGAAGTTAAACAAGATAAGACTTTCAGATATCTACATTACCAACATGACGATCAATAAGTCCATTTTACTGACTGAAATCACTAAACTTTACCTGACATACAGGTTCTCCCGCTCGCTCCGGGTACTCCCCAGTAGCTCTCACAGCTGCTGCCACCTAAGCACACCATTAAACCGAAAAGAAAAACCCTAATAAGACCATTTTGGCCACCATCATGAGAGAAAAACAAGTTTAGAATTGCTGGGCACCGATTAGGACAACCACTCTCACACCACTAGACCAAAAACGACAAACAAAAAATGAAGCTTAATGAAGTCAAATTGTAAGTACCCAAAGAACATTAGATTCTAAAACGCACTCTAACTTACCATAATTCCTTTTCCTCAGCTTTTTTCCCACATTAAACAGCATTAAAATCATACAAAGAGCATCAGAAACAAGCTAACGATTATAAGTGAACTACCACTCAAGTTAAGCAAACAAGGACAAGTTATCTCAAGCAGAATAAAAGCTACCACTAAGAGACTGCGTAAAATAGAGTTAATACTCAAAAGAAACGCGATAATGGCATTGACAAACTATTGAATGACATGATTAACAAGGAAGAAAGGGATTTTACCGCTGCGCGATCACGAGGATGGTTGTAACGACACCGGGCACCATAACCACAATGCCCAGTCCGCATATAGTACACGCAGTTCGGCTCGCCGGGACGGTCCGGGTACGATTCGCCACCGGTCAGCCCCAATTGCCACATCGATTCTACAAATTCGCCCCCCAAAATCCACATCAAAACCCTAATCAAACCCCCACATTACGAAACCCTAGCCGGAAAATTTCCCAAATAAAGGAACAAAAAAGAGAGAGAAAATCGGAAACAGACAAAATTCAGTCAAACTCGGAGCCAAAAAAACACAAAAGAAGTTAGCTGACCTTCCAGACCGGTCTCGCCGCCGTCCGGGCTCCATTCCTGCTGATTCGACCCATTCCTCGCGGGGCTCCGTCCGTACAACTCCATTGAACCCGAGAGAAGCTTTCTTTATTTTTTGTGATTTTTTTTTTTTTTTTTTGGGGAAATGGGTTTCTGTGCAACACAAAAACTGCACCGAAAACAAACTAGCGAAAAAAATAAACGGAAAAAAAAAATAAAAAAGAAAAGGAACTATTCTACAATACTCTACGCTAGTAGTAGTAGATCCGAGGGCTCGATCGAGTGGGTTTCTCTTTAGCACTAAGAGAGACAGAGATATAATCCCCCACAAAGCTCTTAAACCTTTCTTTTTCCTTCCTCTCCAAAATCTCTCCCCCCTCGCTCTCACTCACCAAGACCGGACGGTCTAGTATTGGGTTTTCCTTCTTTCTTTTTTTCCTTTTTTTTTTTATTCTTGGCTTTGCTGCACTGTTTGTATTTCTAATTATTACTATTATTGAATTAAATTTTTCTAATTTTGATGTTTTTTTAAATTATTTTCATAAATCCTCCAATAAAATTCAATTCGTTTAATTAGGGGGTGTTTGTCAGTAATGGTTCCTACCACAAACTCAATTATAAACAGTAAAAAATTTTCACATGTTATAGTAACAATAAAAAAAATTGTTATAGTGTAAATCTCTCATATGCTACAGTAAAAGTAGTTCTCACAACTGGTTTTCACCACCCTTCCAAACACCCACTTAATTGGTATGGCATACCACGTTGACATAAGAGGCGTTTTAGATTTTTTTTTTATAGATTATTGGATGTTTTGAATGGCTTCCAAAATCCAAATGAGAACTTAAATTAGGTTTTTTTTTATTAGAGATAATGCTTACCATCACCATCCATAGTATTTTTAAATATCTTTTTAATTTCGAGGGATTTATAAAATTAACCATTTTTTTTAATTGAGGACTGCCATTTCGTACCGGCCAAATGCACCGTAGATGGAAAAGAAATGAGCTTCGTGGGAATTTGGCTAAAAAAAAAAAGGATTTTTTTTATTTTTATCTGTTGAGTTTCCTTTTTCGGACTTTGACCAGCAACCAGCACCGAATTCTGGAACCCACGAAATTACGCAACGGCCCTCCAGGGGGGTGGGATTTAAAGCCCGAGGGGTTCGGTGGGGGTTCGATTGATGACGATAAGCAATGTGAGGGGTGAAACTGTCATTTTGTCGCCGTGGAAAAAGAAGGTGTTTTGTGGGTAATGATCATTTTTTGTCTTTTTATTGTTGATGAGGATTACTTGGGGAGGAAGTTGGGAGAATTGATTGGGGGACAAGGGGTTGGTAGTTGCCCTTTGGCACAATGCCTGTTGTCGTTTGTCCCTGACGAGTTTCTCATCTTGGAAACGTTCAAGAATTTGCAAAACATGGTCATTTTGCTTGGTTTAACTCAAATTTTTCTTTAAAAAAATAAAAATAAACAAATAAGGCCCTTGAAAGCGTTAGCGGTGTTCTTTAAAAAAAAATATATAAATGAACCCTACGTTTGTTTGACAGACAATTGATTTGAACTAATAATAGTGTAAAGTTTTACATATTACAATATAAAAAAAAAGTTGTTATAATATAAAGTTTAACAAATTCTTTTAAGACTTGTTTACTAATAAGTAATATGAAAAACAAGAAATAAATTCCAAGTGAAAAGAAATTAAGTTCCACATAATTAAGTTTCAAAATTTTATTAAAGTGTTTACTAATCTATTAGAAAATTAAGTTACATGGGGAATTAAATTTCTATTATTTTGTTTACTTTGCTAAAGAATGTTAAGGAATTGAAATAAAATAAGTATAGTTCCAAAATTACCTTTATGTGTAGTGAATAACTAATTTAAAGTAAGGGTATATTTAGAAAATAAGTTTGTTGGTTCTTATTTTTTAGGGGAATAAATTAAATTCTGTAGTTGAAATATGAGAGATAAATTCCCTTGTATTAAAGAACCTAATTACTTATCTATACGTGGGACCCACCTTATTAAATTCCTAAATACAAAAGTAACCACTAAACACCAAAAATTAAAATCGAAAGTTTACTTTTCTTTTTTTATATTATATTCACGATAAGTAAACATGTCCTTAGTTTAAATTAGTTTGTTAAACACCCTAGAAAATTATATATTGATGTTGACAGATCTCGTATTTTGATAGAATTACATAAAACCAAAAAAAAAATATGTGTACGTATGTTTAACGAAGTGTGTTTTGATTCATTAATTTGACCAAACCAATTTTAAATTTTTATAAAAGAAAATATCATAGACAAAATATTTGAATTTTGGTTCAAACCTTATCAAATAAGATAATGCTTAATTTATGCATTGCTGCTAAGCGTCACTATATCAAGCAAAAAAAAAATAGTTTGGATGGGATTTAGAGATTGTTTGATTATTTATTGTTCTTGCTACCCTTTAAAAAAAAAATGAGACATAACAAAAGGGTTGGTGTCCATTGGAACTGGAATTAGAGTTTGGTCGGGCGATTTCGTCCCTTGGACAAAGACGGCCATGCGATAAAAGCAAATTGCTTGATGACATCAAATGAACAAATGTGGAATCGTAACTTGATGAATATAGAAATTGTTTTTAGGCATATTCCAATAGATTTATGACACGATGCACTCTGAACAGGGTAGATTATAAACAAGTGAGAACTATATGTAGATAGATTTTTTTCTTTTCGGCGGAAATCCAGTGGTTCAACAACCACATCAATACACAACATAATTTGTCCTAGTGCAGACTAAAAGGAAGATTGTACGCTTAATAACGGTAATAAAAGTACATGCGTTTATGGTTACGAGGAACCGCCTGAAAACATGAGTCTAAGAGGGTGTTTGGCTAGTGGTAAGAACTATTAAAAATAACCAATTTTACTGTAATTTGTGAAAGTTTTATACTGTAATAATTTTTTTTTTATGAGAGTTTTATAATGTTCATAATTGAGTTTGTAGTTCACACCATTTTTAGCTAAATACCCTCTAAATCAAACAAAAAAGTATTAACTTAAAATATTATAACAATTTAAATTTTATAATAAAAATATTATTATAAAATTGTTTAAACTAAAATATTTTGATTTTAACTATGTTTTAAACAGTTCAAAGTTTTGCAGAAAAAAAAAAAATCCCCCAATTTCACCAAGATAGATGCGTAGAAAAAAAATCAATAAGCTGAATTGTGGTTGGTTGCAAGCAACAACAGACACGTGCTGTGATATACAACTGAAAAAATTGTGCGCTTAATGTTGATAAATAAATACTAATACACTAGGCATTCGTCATTTATCATTACATATGCGTTCAGTGGTTTCTTTTTTTTTTTTTTTTTAATTGGGAACACGTGTATGTAGTTGTAAAACAAACAAAGCGTCATTTAATGGGTTTTATATTGCTATGTAACAATAATGAATTCTAATGGCACTATTAAACAAATAACTATCGCACTATTAGTATAATATAATAATCATGAAAGACAACTGTCATAGTTCTCAGACAAGACAAATGTGCAGGGGAGAACTGTTATCTGATTATTAAAAAAATAAAACGTGATTACAATAGTCAATTTTTATTTGCTTTTTTTAAAAAAAATGAATATATATCATAATATAAATATTAAGATCTACGTTAAGGCTGACAATTTAGATCATGACATGACAACACGACATAAACTCAACACAAAAAAGTGTGGATTATGGTTGATAAAATTAGGGACAGGTCGAAACTAAATCGAACCTGTTTGACACGAAAAATTTTCAAATCGTGTTCAGGTTAAGCCCATCAACCTAGATTTAACCCGTTGCACCTATTTTTATTGTAAATCTGGCTGCTTATATTTCATCTTTTTTCAATAAAAGCTCAAAAGAAAGGCTTGGCCTAAGCTTTTACTTCAAAAAGTACTTAAAGCCCAACATAAATTTCTATTAAAACCTAGCGAAAAGTACTCCCACGTGAAAACAAAAAAACCCTTAGCAGCTCATTCATTTTTCGGGCAGCCATTCATCTTTAGCTCTTTCTTCATCTTCAGCACTTTCATTTTTCTGCTGCTCCTCCCCAGCATCCTCTCTGCATCCTCTCTGTCATCCGTAGCATTGACCTCACCCTTAGCTCCTCCTTCGTCATCTACTCTTGCTTCTTTTCTGTCTTCGATGAGTGCTTTGCCGCGGTCTCCTTTTCACCTCCCCCAGCTGCCTACTCCTTCTACACTGCTAGTGCCGCCGTTTTGGTTATTGCAACTACATATCAATTTTTTATGTTTTTTTTTTCTCTGAATGGATTGTCGTTTAGCTTATACTTTCAAAATTAAAGATATGTTTTCTTCTTTTTGTTTATGCCAAAGAACTTTCTGATCAAATGTTCATAGAGACGGGTTCACCGTGTCATGCCAACCCACCAACACGACAGGTCGTGTATGTGTTTGCCATTTTTTGACCTGTTGTTCGGGTTGACGTGTTTGTTGTTTAAATAAAGGCTCAACTCAATACGAACCCAATCTGTTGACAAAAATTACCGGCTCTAATCTACACAACCTTTTAGTATAAGAAACACATTTGTGACGAACAATTGATTCTACTTGTAAACTCAAATAAAACACTGAAGGATAAAAAAAATACAAATTAGACTTTAGATAGACACCCACAAAAGCACACATATGACTTTTTCACAATTTTTCTTACGAGAGATGAAAATATCCTAGCAACTAATATTGAGGATATATTATATATTTTTTAAATTTAGGGATTTGGGATGAAGGGATTTAAACTTCTTTTTCTTTTGGAGTTAAAGTATGAATTTGCTATTAGGATGTGATTACAACCATGAAAGACTAATGTTGAGAATCTAAGAGTGTCAAAAAAACACACACACACACACAAAAGAATAACCATATGCTAAATAAACAAGACAAGCACGCAAACAAGTCAGGGTAAATCCTTATTATTTCAATCCCAACTCAAGTTAAAGGTGTCATCGGGTTATCCATGGATGACATGACTTGGTGTTTAAAAAAATGCACCTACTTTGCATTCCTCAAGGTTTGAACCTTTAATCTTTATGCTCAAACTAGAGGTGTCAATTGGGTCGGACTATTTATAGACGGCTTAGCCCTATCCTTTAGGTGTTTAAAAAAATGCACATATTTTGCCTTCTTCAAGGTTTGAACTTTCAATTTTTACTCATTAATTTTTTATTAATACATTAAAAATTTTAAAATTTAAAATTATAGGACTGGCCTTATAGCGCCGGCTCTGTGCCCGGCATGACCTTTGTAACACCTCTAACTCAAACTAAATATAAAAGGAAAAACAACAACACATTAACAGAAGACGACAAAGCTTTCAATAAAAAGAAGGTTATCAAATGGGTACCAAATGAGGGCAGTACGTATAACAATGTTAACAATGCAGCCAAACCAACACATATGCACCACACAAACAACGGATAGAGCCACCCAATATGACACTCATGACACTTTGGTGTAGCATACTATCAGATGCGTCACACCATCAAAGACAATACCTCGAGAGAGCAAAGATAACGAAGAAGCAACATGCTCGGCATGCTGTCCAAAAATAATCAGGACATGCTCCCTATTTTGTCTCAGAGTCAACTCGTGATATCAACCTCATCGCTATGAGTTCATGCATGAAAATAATATAACCGGAGCCCCACAACACAAGTGCCAGGGTTCCAGCTGGAATGCTCATTTTCTTTCCTACTTATGTTCACTGTTATTAAAAACGATCCAATGTTTATAATTTTTCTCAATAAGTTCATGAGAAGTGATAAAGATGTCACCTTTACTTCGCAGCATTATGGATGATACACAATTATATATATATATATATACATATATATATATATTAGCACCTTATGGCAAGGCACATTTTTTCAATAAATATTAATGTTTTAATTGTTAAATTAACTTTTTAGCATTTTGTTCTATAACAAAAAGCAATGATACATTGCATTTTGCAACTTTTAAAGTAAACATCCGAAAATCATACCATTAAAAAGTTAGTTCAATAATTAAATTAGCAATATCTACTTGTAAGATGTAAATATATATGACAAAAATACTTATCCATAAGAGTTTTTTTTACTTTTATTTTGTTTATATATTTATTTTGGTGAAACAACTATGATGTTACGTCATAATTCATAGAGGTGTCATAAAAGCGAGTAGGGACCAAGGCCAGGGCTAGCCCTACCGTTTGGAAAGGGTCAAGCTTAGTCCTGGCCCATGAAGTGTGTTAGGCTAGCCCGACCCAATATAATGTAGGGTTGGGCTAGAATGGGCCAAGCCCTGCACTGTTGTGGCCAAGCCTTGCACTGTTGTGGGCTAGGCCAGGCCGTCTATGATTGAATCTTTATCAATTCCCAATTTCTTTTCCCATTGAAAAAATTACAATAGATGTTTAAATTATTATTATGAAATTAAAATCTAACACAATATTCAAAATATCTTAAAAATATCCTTAATTATACAGTAATTATCTTAATGATATTACATATTGTACTATATAATTACATATAAATAATTTTAATGATATCATTATGAGATATTTATAGAATTTTTACAAATTAGATTTATATTTTAATTCAATAAACGTAATAGAGCCAATTGTCTCATTAACCCTAAATTTTTGTGAGCACCTAGGCAAATGAACCGGGGTAACGGGTAACCCAAGCGTCTACAATTCTAACGCCGTGTGCGGTGTACGATAACATCGTACCCAAACAATCCCCTTCATTCAGCTCTTCAAAACGCCACAATCCACATATCTCCGACTCCGCAAACTATAGTAGCTTCTCCCATCCGATAAGCTACACTAATTGACAATGAATAGCTTAACTACGAGCTCAACGACCTGTCGAATACTTTCCTTCCCACTACGACGCCGTTTCCGCGAGCCCTCGACAACTCCTCTGGTGCTCAAACCTCCTCCGCAGCCGCGATGCCGGAGGCGGGGTGTAATTTGCATGGCGGTTCGTATTCTCTTCCGAGCAGAACGGAAATTGGGCGAGAAGTTTTTCAATTTTTCTTGGTGTCTTTTTGTTTTGTGAAAGAGTTTTTTTTTTTCCCGTGAAACAAACGGAAATGCGAGACTTTAGTTTCTCATTGTTTGTTTGGTTATGGATTACAGGAGCCTTATTTAATAACGAAGCTGGAATCTGCCGAGAAGACGTGGAAAGATTTATCGGTATGCTTTTGAATTCATGCTGGAAATGGCTTTGCTTTATGTTGAGAGGTTTTGAACAGAAAAATCTATATACTTCAATTGAACGTGAAATTCAATTTGGTTTGGAAAAAAACTCGACTTTTATTTTTGACGAATGAGTCTAGGAATCTATGCTTTAGGTGCAAATTCAATTATCAGAGAGCCAGAAAAGATAGTAGCAGTTTTAGATAGCAGGAAATGTCAAACGCAAGCATAAATTACATAATATTACCTTTTTGCTTAATTTTTTCACAATTTATCTCTAATTTTTGAAGCTACAGAGTATGCTTTGAATTTCAAAAACTTGTTTCAATTTCATGACAGCTGCTTTTCTTAGTAAAGGAATTGAGTATTTTGAGATATGGTTTGTTCTTTGATCAGTTTGCCAAAACAATGGTGGATGTTTACTTTGATATTGAATTTTGGATTGTAGGTCAAGCTGGCTGATCCGGATGTCGTTTCGAATCCCAGCGAATATCAAAAGCTGGCACAATCTATGGCAGAGCTTGATGAGGTACCACAGTTTGTTTGGCCATTCCTTTGCCAGGATTCTGCATGGAATCACTGATTCCTATAATTTACAGACTTTCTGTGGTTTTGGTGAACTAGGTTGTGTCAACCTTTAGGAAATTCAAGGACTGTGAAAAACAATTAGAAGAAACAAAAGGTATGCGATATCCACTTGGGTTCTTGTCTAGGACACTTTTCAAAAGTTTTGAAGATTTGTTTCTGTTAAGTGATAACACACACTCGTCCTTCCTTATAATTTGTCGTGTCAGCTTTAGCAAAAGAGGATGGTAATGATGAGGATATGGCGGAGATAATAGCTTTTGAAATTGAATCTTTATCCAGTGAAATCAAAGAACTTGAGGAGAGGCTTAAGGTACTTTTGCATGAAAGGTTTATGCCATTTGAAAATTCAATCAACTTGCTAAGCTTGTTTTCTGTGTAAAAACTCCTTTGATCGCAAAGCTTGGGTCATAGTTTACTGATTTACCACGTTTCCTGTATATTTTAAACTTTGAGACAATAATTCGATATCTACATTTCTTCGATTGTGCTTCTGTCTTGCCTTTTACCAATGATGATGTTTGGTTTGATAATAATAGGTGCTACTTCTCCCGAGTGATCCTCTTGATGCGAGAAACATAATGCTTGAAGGTATGCCACTCTTTTCTGTGGGATTATTGGTGTGACATTCCTAGTAGGTTTGCAGACAAAGAACCTCTTAAGTTAGCCTGTCCACGTACTAATCTTGAAATTCTAATCACTTAAATGTGAACTACGAGCCTCTTAAGAAGTTAGCAAGTTAGCATATCCATCTGCTAATATGTATTACACGTAGAGGCATATATCAGTTTTTAATATGTATAATGTTGGTTTAAAGGACATAAAGCTGCAAAGTTTTCATGAAATCCTAGCTGTTGCTTCAGCTCCTCTGTGTTGTTGAACATAGTTATTCCTTTTTGAAGCTGGATGTGATTTCATCACAAACCATGGTTAAAACGTGTACTTTCATTTATTTATTTTCTTTTTCAGTGAGGGCCGGTACTGGTGGTGATGAGGCTGGACTTTGGGCGGGTGATCTTGTAGGTACATGTTTTTTTTGTCCTTCCATTTGTGCAGATATACTAGGAAATGTGTCATGTTTTCATCAAGTTGTGTGGAATATTACCACAGGGCGGAGGTTGAAATTGAAACTCACAGGAAAAAAAAAAAAAACCGACTCTAATGATTTTCCAATATTTTTTTCTACAAAAGGTTCGTATGTATCAGAAATACAGTGAGCGGAATTCTTGGAAGTTCTCTCCACTTTCAAGCTCTGAGGTAGGACCTCCAGATACTCCACCCACAAAACATCTATATTATTTGAGATGTAAAGCTCCTTACTTCTTCTTTTTTTTTTTGTGTTTATTTTTTTGTTTGTTCTTTTTAAGGCAGAAAAAGGAGGCTTCAAAACCTACGTGATGGAGATCAAAGGAAATTGTGTTTACAGCAAATTAAAATACGAGTCTGGTGTTCATCGAGTTCAACGCGTACCACAAACAGAAGCACAGGGTCGTGTACATACCTCCACAGCAACAGTTGCCATTATGCCTGAGGTAGACTATATTTTTCCCATCACTGACAAATTTCTATGTACATCTGGGGCCTCTAGTGATATTCATGTCTATGTTGTTTTAAGTGTCTTTAACGTAGTCCTGGAATTCCTCGTTCTTTTGTCAGGATCAGTTTTTCACTTAGGATATGTTGCTGTGAAATTGTTACAAAGTGTTTAATTTTTACATTTATAGCAGTATTCCGGTTAAAAAGATCAATCTTCCCCACTTGGTTTTTGATTCTTTCAACAGCCTGGAAATAGAACATTTGTTGACTGCATTTTGAGTTAGTGTGCGCACACAGTGATGAATTAGGTCAATATTTGTCGATCAGAACTTGTAGTTGACTGTATGCTGATGTTATGTCTGATATAGGCTGATGAAGTTGAGGTGGAAATTGACCCAAAGGACATTGAACTAACAACAGCAAGATCCGGGGGAGCTGGAGGTAATAATCCATTGTTGGGATCATATGTCTTCACTAGTGTTTTGCTTTCTATTTTTATCTCTCCTTGGGAAAAAAATCTTTATTTATTTCACATCTCATGCAGGGCAAAATGTTAACAAGGTTGAGACGGCTGTTGATCTCTTCCACAAGCCAACGGGAATCCGCATATTTTGTACTGAGGAAAGGACTCAACTTCGGAACAAGACTCGTGCTCTTCAGTTGCTACGAGCAAAATTGTGAGGAACCATTTTCACCATTGGTTTAAAGCTCCGAACCAAATTTGGATGGTCCTGCTAAATGCTAATTGGTTTAACATGATAATTTTTCTTGGCTTGTATAATTGATCAAGTCACCATTCATTTAATTCAATTATTGTGGTTAAAAATGATTTTTTTTCCTGTAAAAATAGTAAGCAGTACTTACCAAGTCAAATATTTGTTTCAAAATTCTACTTGAGGGTTATAGGTAACTTGAAGTCTTCTGAAAATTGGCTGTCTAGAGAAAGGTTTATTATTTTCATAGTATCTTGAGCTATCTCTTTACGGCTGGGCTATGAAAGTGACTCGTTAAGTTTCAGTGCTTCTAAAGATTCATTTTCCTTTCTTTTTGTTTTTGTTTTTGTATTTTGTTTTTTGGTATTTGTTTTGGTGCATTTATGATGACCAATGGCTGTTTACAGATATGAGATAAAAGTGAGAGAGCAGCAGGAAAAGATACGGAATCAACGGAAATCACAGGTATCTCTTAGCTTGAAATTTTAAGGCTCTTGAAGAAATGCATACAAGATTTCATCACTGCAAGGCAAAAAGCTTCCATTGGCATGTCAACTTCCGTACTTTCATATTTTAAGTTGATTTCCTTGGAATGATGTATATTCTGCTTCTCATTTATCTAGACAATGAGCTAGTTTATATAAACCATATCCATGTTTGAAATGCAGGTTGGTACTGGTGCTCGTGCAGAAAAGATAAGAACATATAATTACAAGGTAGTGTCTTGGGCTTAACGTAGTAGGATCTATCCACTCTCTCTCTCTCTCCCTCTCCCTCTCCCTCTCCCCTTTTTTTCTTTTCACGCTTATCCTTATTATTTTCCCTTTCAATTAGGACAATAGAGTTACTGATCATCGGTTGAAGATGAACTTCGAGCTCACCTCTTTTCTTGATGGTGATATAGAGAATGCAGTTCAGGTTTAATTTCGCCTCAATTCTCTGCAGTATTCCTTTTGACCTTTCAAATTAAGAAGAATATAGATACGAATTTCCGTAAAGTTGTTTGCGAAGGACCATTTGAATCCGCTTCCATTGCAATGGTTGATTCTTGCAGGCTTGTGCTGCCATACACCAGAAGGAACTCCTGGAAGAGCTTGCTGAATCTGTAGGGGCTTCAGCTGTCTGATTTTCAAAAGCATTTTGTGGCAATATGGTTGGCAAGATCCTGCTGATTATACGCCTAACATTTAGGAACCCTTTGGGATGAATATTTTGAAAGAGGCATTGAACTTGGTGAAGAGAGTGCAATGATGAGGTTCATATGATTCTTTGGTGCCTCCTTGGTATGGCCAAGTAGGTCCATGGGAACAGCAAAAACCGGTTCAAATTTGTGAACTTCTGTGCAATTATTATAGGTTAAATTTGGTATATTGATTTACTCTGTGTTCAGGAAATTTCAATCAAATCTGAGAACAAGAACAGCCGAAACTGCTTTAGCAGCTTAAAGACAAAAGCAAGGCCAATCAACATGGCCTTGCAAATCGACATATGCCAGTTGAAATTGTTGCGGCCTTTGAAATCTTTTTCATTGATCTCTATAGAAAATAGAAACGAATTTTTTAAATGTCTGGTGATAGAAATTGAAAGTTTGATTGCAAACTTTTAAGGTTATCTTTAACAGGGTGTTTCACATTGTCGTTAGAACCAAAACTTAACCAAAACTTTTAGTTACTATCGTGTAAAGCTATCACATGCTAAAATGTCAAGTAAAAGTGTGTTGCAGTTTAAAACTTTCACATGCTATAGTGTTTTTTACTAATTGGTTTAAACTAATTAGTTTTAACCAATACTTTCAAACACAGATTGGTCTGCGAACTTTGTCTTGATCTCGTTTTAGTCTTTGACTTTTAAAAGTTTCCAAGCTTACAACTAATTATAAGTTTGTTTTAGTTTTAACCCTTTTATTTGTTGGATCTTAAAAAAGTATAATTTGTTTTAGTTTAACCCTTTTGTTTGCTGCATGTTAAAGAAATTACAAAATAGGAAGATGTTCTATTAGCATGGTATTATTTTTAATTAAGATCACGTGCATATTCTGTATGCCATGCAACGTGTTATTTTTCATCAACGTCACCTGTATATTTTGTCAATTTTTTTTTTTTTCACACTTAACTGATAGAGGGGTCAGAAGTTGAAAACAAATTGAATCGATTCAGATTAAGTTTGAGATGTTTTAAAAAATTTAGTGATCAAATGGAATTGAGGATAAAGTTCAGTTATAGTAGTTACCCGAATTTTTATTAAAAAATTTTCTAATAAATACAGTATATTGAATTTCACTCAAAATGTTTATCAGGATAAGATACTATCAATCTTTATCAGTTTTCTGATTGTCGGAATCTTTCATATCACAACGAAATAGCTCAAGTATCACGATAAGAAGTTGCTGATCAACAGCCACTTATAATGTCGGTTTTTGAAATTTTTAGGATCATGATCGGATACTTCTACTTATCATGGTAGCATACCAGCTTGCCTTTAATAATTACAATTGATGTCTTGGCATAATAATGCGTACATTTAGCATTTCAAGTAGGGCGGCGGGACGCCATGCGATTCTCTAACAATGAACTTTTTTTCTCATTGTATAAGTGAATCAAAAATATAATTTTGTTGCATATCTATGGAGGACCTCTTGTAAGTAAAATCTAGTTATTTCGTACACTCAATGATTTGAAAACTCAACGGCGTCTTAATTAAATAGACGATCTTGTCCCTGTTTTTTCTGTTACTATTACGGTGTGGCTCCAACTAGCACGATGCATGCCAACCCATTCAAGACAAAACGCTAACAAACTCAACCACTCTTGAACTACCATCAAATTATAGACGATTTTGTGGGTGTTTGGAAGAGTGATGGGAACCACTTTTACTGTAGCATGTGAGAATTTTTTATTGTAGCAAATTTTTTTATTGTTACTGTAGCATGTGAGAACTTTTTACTGTTCATAACTGAGATTGTGGTGAAAACCACAATTGTCAAACAGGACATTTGCCTTCTTTCCCCCTTGAGAGGCTGAAAATTTTGTCTTCAACGGTGTTTGTTTTCCAATCCAGGTCCTGCAAAAACGTATATTCCAATACCAATCTCCAAGAAAGGGACATTAATAAAACAAAAATTTAGTAAATATAGCTTCTTAAAACTAATTTAAATAAATATTATAAAAATATTTATAATAAATAATAAATTTAAAAAGTAAATAATTTATTCATCCTACTGTAAATAAATTTTATTTATATGCAAATAATTTATCTACTTTTTTTATTTAAAACATAAATAGCTCTCATCTATGCAAGCAAACCCACGCGGCAAGAAAAGCCCAAGTTCCACATTTGCCTCTCTTTTGCCTCATCACGAACTTTTCACACATGGCATTTCCTCATCGAACCCCAACAACGCTATTCTCTTCTTCCCTCCCACTTCTTCTACTTCCTTCTTCTTCTTTTTCTTTTTCTTTGCCTCTCCACCCTCCTACGCTCAGAAGACTACCTCTCTCCTTCTCTCTCCTCTGCCTCTTCTCTCGCCATCCCCAATCTCTCACTTCGCTTCACAGACACGCCTCCTCCCTCGCTTTCCCTCGCTTTCCCTTTCTTTCGTTACCCTTGCCCGCGGTTTTTCATCGTCGACGAGTCCACGCTCTCAAGGTCCTGGCCATGGCGGAGCGGAAATCGGAGAACGCGTCGCAGTCTCACAAGCACACCAACAGCCTCGCCTCGGAGCACAGTCCGTATCTTCTTCAACACGCTCATAACCCCGTGAGTTTCATTCTTTTCGGCTTCGTCATTCTCCTTTTCGCGCGACTCTGTTTGGTTGGTGGAAAAAATTAATCGGTGAAAGAAGAGAATTCGTGCTTAATTTTGTGTTGAGAGGTGAAATTTTGAGTCGGTAGATGTAATTGGAATGTGTCTAAAAAGTATTTGTTAGGTTCGAGGTGATTTTGATTCATTTCGGCTTCTTCGTTCTATGTTTGGTTGATGAGAAAATAAGGGGTAAATTTAAGATAATTCGAGCTCAACTTTTTTGTTAACAGGTGAAATTTCACTCTTTATATACTAATAGTGTATCTGAAGAGAATTTGTAAAGATCAAGTTGAATTTGATTCGTTTTGGCTGCTTAGTTCTCTTTTTTCTTACTATTCTGTTTGGTTGATGAGAAAGGGGATGGTAAAAGAGAGGAATTTGCGCTCAATTTTGTGTTAAAGAGGTGAAAATTTCAGTTTTTAAGATGCTAGTGGAGTGTAATTAGCTTCGAGCTTTTCTCTAAAACACCTTTTTGGCTGTGTTCCAAAGGTCGATTGGTATCCATGGGGTGAAGAAGCTTTCGCGGAAGCTAGACAGAGAGACGTGCCTATCTTCTTGTCAAGTAAATTCAAATTCTCGACTTTTCTAGTCGACATGTAATATGTAATCTGAGCAATGGACTAACCTCTGGTTAATTCTGATTAATTTGCTTATTTGGTTCTTTTGCGTTGACTTTGCATCTGAAGTTGGATACAGCACCTGCCATTGGTGAGTTTTTCATATGAAAATGCTGTCTTGATTTAAGTTTTTTATGAATTAAGCATTAGTTTATGATGGCTAATTGACGAAGTGTAATTTGTTGATAAGGTGTCATGTTATGGAGGTGGAGTCTTTTGAGGATGAAGAAGTTGCTAAATTGCTGAATGATTGGTTTGTTAGTATCAAGGTGAGTGATTTATGTCCCGCTTTTGGTCATTTCTGAGCTTTTGGTCATTTCTGATTATGTAAGTAGTTCCCTTCTATCTCGAAGAAGAATGAGTTTTGATGTGTATTTGCCGTTTGTATTATTTTTAACATGTCAGTTCAACAGGTTGATCGAGAAGAAAGGCCAGATGTTGATAAGGTAAGTTGTATTTTTCTGACAAAACTTGTGAGGTTTCCGTAAATAATTTTCTAGGTAAAATTGAGCGGGCACTCCTGGGTAAGTTGTGCGTTGGAATTTGTGAGTGTGGAGGAAAGGATTGGGATCTAAATTAGTTTTACATAAAGAAAATTTATTATTTTTTTACGTTTCATGTTTTTTAATGAAATCTTATACGTGATTTTGACAAATTGAAATAGCTTTGGATATGGGAAGTCGCTTACCTGTTTCCTGATAGGCTATTATTAGTATTGCAATATAATAGAGTTTGTTTTGTTGTTTCAGGTATACATGACGTATGTGCAGGCTTTATATGGCGGTGGAGGTTGGCCACTGAGTGTCTTCCTTTCACCTGATTTAAAACCTCTCATGGGAGGAACTTACTTTCCCCCTGAGGATAAGTATGGAAGACCAGGGTTCAAGACTATACTTAGGTGAGAAACATGGAACAAGATAGAAAATCCCACATTCTAATACAAAGGGTTGTTGAATTTAAGATATTGTCAGGATTATTTAGGTCCTCTTTCTTATTCTATGTTGTGTCCATCAGAAAGGTGAAAGACGCTTGGGATAATAAAAGGGATACACTTGTTAAGAGCGGAACCTTTGCGATTGAGCAGCTATCAGAGGCGCTGTCAGCGAGCGCAAGTTCTAATAAATTGCCAGATGGTCTTCCACAAACTGCATTGCGTCTATGTGCTGAGCAAGTAAGTTTGTCATGGAATTTTGTACATTCATGTTCACGGCCTTTGTAGTAACTGCCTGCTTTGTTCCTCAAGTTTGTGAAGTTGAGACAAGAAGGGCTACTTCATCTCCTCTTTCCTCGTAACTACCTTAGAAATAAGAGTAGAAGCTTTTGTCATTGTCATTATCTAAATTAAAAAAATTGTCATATCTTAAATTTAGTAAATCCTTATTTTTGCTTAACGTTTTGATGAGATGTCAAATAATTAATTATTCTTCATTTTCCTTAGCTTTCTCGAAGCTATGATCCAAAATATGGCGGATTTGGATCTGCCCCAAAGTTTCCCAGACCAGTGGAGATTCAGCTGATGCTTTATTGGTCCAAGAAGTTGGAGGAAACTAGGAAGACGAGTGAAGCAAATAAGAGTCTGAAGATGGTTTTCTTCAGCTTGCAATGCATGGCAAGAGGCGGCATCTGTGATCACATTGGAGGTGGCTTTCATAGATACAGTGTGGACGAGTGTTGGCATGGTCAGTTTTTACTATTTATCCAAGCGTCACCTTTATGATCATTTCTTTCAAATTTGTAGAGATTCCTCCTCCGTCTTTTTCCCCTCTAGCTTCTATTTTTCATGTTTAGCTTGATGATTGCTTTGTTCCTTGAAAGTGTAACTGCTTTTGCATTTTACCCCCCCCCCCCTCTATATTTAAGTTGCTGTTGTTTTTTTAATTGTTGAAGTGATCCTGTTTTCTTGCAGTCCCACACTTCGAGAAGATGCTTTATGACCAAGGGCAGCTTGCTAACGTTTACTTGGATTGTTTTTCCATTACCAAAGATGTCTTTTATTCATCTATTGCTCGGGATATTTTTGATTACTTGAGAAGAGACATGATTGGACCAGAAGGTGAAATATTTTCAGCAGAGGATGCTGACAGTGCTGAATCTGAGGGTGCTACAAGAAAGAAGGAAGGAGCTTTTTACGTTTGGACGAGCAAAGAGGTTAATTTCTTATCCTTGGACTTCCTGAGGTCTTCATTTATTTGTCAACTATATGGATTTTGGTTTTCAGTTTTGGCTCCAGAGCGTTCTTATACTAAGTTCTTTAAGTTACCAGTTGTCTATTTGGAAACTTTTGCATTGCTGCTTCTGTTTTTCTATCTTGTTTCAAGAAGTGTTAATGGAGAAAAATAAGACTGCTCAAATTTGATACCTTTACTGCAATAAATTGCCCTCTAGAGTAGAGTTTAATAGAGAGTATTGGCTTCTACAATCAACTTTTACTTTTGGCTAAATTCTATTCCGCTTTAACTGAACTTCCCCCCTATTCATCTGTTAGATTGAAGACGTGCTTGGAGAGCATGCAACTTTTTTCAAGGAGAACTATTACATAAAGCCTGAGGGCAATTGTGATATTTCCAGAATGAGTGACCCCCACAAAGAATTTGAGGGAAAGAACGTGCTGATTGAGAGAAAAAGCCCTTCTGAAATGGCATCAAAATTTGGCATGCGTGTTGAGGACTATCTTGATATTCTGGGTGAATGCAGACGGAAGCTTTCTGAAGTAAGGTCAAGACGACCTAGACCACATTTGGATGACAAGGTATTGTCTTTTACTGCATTGAACTGATTTTTGTACACTACTGCCTTTTTTTGTTTCTTATATTTGCTCTTTGATTCCTTCTTTAGGTAATTGTCTCGTGGAATGGACTAGCAATCTCATCTTTTGCAAGAGCTTCTAAAATTCTCAAGGGTGAAGCTAAGGGCACGAAGTTCCACTTTCCTGTTGTTGGATGTGATGTAAGTTTCTGTCTTCTTTTTCTTGATTTTATGTGGTTAAAGATTTCACTAATAAGGTGGGTTTGCGGGAAAGTCTAGTTGTGACAATCTGTTATCACGGATCTGTTGATTAAGTTCCAAGCTGGTAGAAACGGAAATCATCAGTGTGGTTGAGTACTCAAAATTTACATGTGCCAAGAATGTAACATATTACAGGTGGACGTGTTTGTTGGTCAAGAAACTTAGGAAACCTGATAAACATGTATGGCTTCATCAAACCAGAATCAAGTAGGTTGAGAGATGTTAGTGTCTTGCAAATCTTGCTTTGAGTCTATTATGCGGACATGACTCGGATGCACACAAACAATTACCATTGACTGCTCATCTGTATAATGGAAGATAAATGCCTGGCACGGATCTAACATAATGTATTGTGATGGGCAAAATTCAGGATTTAGTTGAAGTGAAGGCTTGTTTTCTGAAGATCTGTTCGCAAATGTGAATATTCCATTTTTTGCATCTGCTGATCATTTTCGATTTTTGAACGTCATAAATGGCAGCCTCGGGAGTACATAGAGGTCGCAGAAAAGGCAGCTTCTTTTATCAGGAGGCAGCTTTACGACCAGCTAACACACAGGCTACAACACAGCTTTAGGAACGGCCCAGCAAAAGCACCTGGGTTTCTAGATGATTATGCTTTTCTTATTTCGGGTTTGCTGGATCTTTATGAATTTGGTGGTGGGATCAACTGGCTAGCTTGGGCAATCCAACTACAAGATACGCAGGCAAGAACTGACGTGTGCTTTACAAATATCACTCTCTCAATTCCAGTATCACGGTTAATCTGAAATAAAATAATTTGCAGGATGAGTTATTTCTCGATGAGGAGGGAGGAGGGTATTTTAATACCCCAGGGGAAGATCCTTCTGTCCTCCTGCGAGTGAAGGAAGATCATGATGGCGCCGAGCCCTCTGGGAACTCGGTATCCGTGATCAATCTTGTGAGATTGGCTTCCATGGTTACTGGCAATAAGTCCAATTACTACAGGCAGAACGCAGAGCATCTTCTGGTTTGAAATTTCTTCACTATAAATAAAGCATTCACCGCGTCTAAAAAACTCTCCATTTTTTTCTAATTGTTCTGTTGTGTGTCAATTACAGGCTGTTTTTGAGACAAAGCTGAAAGACATGGCCATGGCAGTTCCTTTGATGTGTTGTGCAGCAGATATGCTCGCTGTCCCTTCAAGGAGGCAAGTTGTCTTGGTAGGCCATAAGCCTTCTTCAGAGTTTGAAAACATGCTGGCTGCTGCCCATGCGCTATACGATCCCAACAAAACAGTGAGCAACAGATTTTTTTCTGTTTCAAGTCCACAATTCCTCAAAAACACATCTAGTTTGAATTCAGGTTTGATTTTTTATTAATGTTAGTTGTACTACTCTTGTAGGTTATCCACGTTGACCCTTCCAACGGGGAAGAGATGCAATTCTGGGAAGAGAACAACAGCAACGTTGCTCTCATGGCCAAGAGCAATTTTGCTGCAGACAAGGTGGTTGCTCTCGTCTGCCAGAACTTCACTTGTGGCGCTCCGGTGACCGACCCTGCATCCTTGGTGGCCCTGCTTTCTCAGAAAACTCCATCTTTGGCATGAACCATTTTCTGCTGAACATGACCAGCAGTCGTCGTGCTGCAAGAGTGCTTGTAAATTGTCATCCCCCACGGGGGAAATTTGAATGTTCATATGCAGTTTGTTTCCTGGTGGTTTATAGACAACTGTAGTCGGAGTCTACTTATCTTCCTCTAAGAATGCCCAAAATATGAGCTAGGAGAAAGCGTTTTAAATCATATTTTGGTAGAGGAATAAGAGGATTTCCTTTTTTTTTTTTTTTTTTGGGTACAAGGATCGTCTTGTAAAAAGCATGTATGTCCTCTCTTGCTGATGCTTTCTTATCAACCTCTGGTCTGGTGGTCGCACGTACGCAAATGCACCTATGACAAGCGTATTGCTTTTGTTGATGGGATTTGTGTGGATGTGTATATGTATCATAGTCTACTTGCTTGTTTAGTTAACAACCGTATCATTTGGTGTCATGAAAAAGCAAGTGGTAATCTGGATGACCAACAATGCAGTTCTTATTGAATAGTGGCTATGTAGTTGAATTTTACGTTTAATGAAGTTTATTTTGAGTTTTGATGATGATTTTTAAACCCGCCCCTGCAATGGTTGTTTTCTATTTATTTCCCTTTCTTTTTGAGTTTCTCTTTTTTTCGTTTTTTTTCCTTGGTTGGCAATCCAAATTGTTAGTCCATTCACCTTCCCCTGGCAACTTAAAATGTTTGAAAATAAATTCAAATTTTTGTGAAGAAAAACACTCTAATGAAAAGCATGAAAAGCTTTGAATGGCATTTTCAGACCCGTGAAGCCAAACAGGGCAAATAAACTGTGCAAATAACCAAAGTGGAGGGAATGTGTGATTTAGTCGTCGTTAATATAAGAATTGTAAGATGAACACGTAAGCAGGCGGGGATGTAGCTCAGATGGTAGAGCGCTCGCTTAGCATGCGAGAGGTACGGGGATCGATACCCCGCATCTCCATTTTTGCACTTTCTTTTTTTAAGACAGAACTTTAAGCTTTTTCATTGGGTTGAACGGGTCTGCTGAACTCAAATCTCCAACTTAGTTAATCTACTCCCGAGCTAGTTAAGCTACCTCGCAGCTGCTTTAAGCCTGATGCCCATGAGACCCTTTAGCCCAAATTATATTGTTCAGAGGGCATTTTCGGAAGAAAGTTAATCTTAGCCGCAGCTAGTTTAAGCCCGAAGCCCATGAGACCCTTTAGCCCAAGTTCCATTATTCAGAGGGCATTTTAGGAAGGAAACCTGTTGTTCGCAAAAACATTCTTGTCTTTTGCAAAAGAAGTCATAAGTGTCAATTGAATGACACAAGGAGCTCTCTGTTTTCATTAGTGCTGAATCTTTTTGACTATTAATGATGTACAGTTAGGTTTATTGGGGTACATGGTGGTATTTTTCAAGCAAGAACAATTACTAATAATGTGTTGGAGAGAGTTGTTTAAAACCATTAGTTTAGGTTTGAAAATTATAACATATAAAAGCTTTATATTAATTTTTTACTATAGCATGTGAGAGCTTTTGATTTAAATTACCCATTCAAACATCCTGTTTTTATAAAACAGACTTCTTATTACTAAGCATGGACAATACACTGTATTTACGATACGATATCATACGCTGTCTGCTGCAAACATGCAACTTTTTTCCCTTTTTTGCCCCTTTGCAACTTCTATCAAGTAAGGAGTAACTTTCTGTTATAAACAAAAGCAGTACCCTACTTAACAATTGGAATTTCGAGACTTGCTGGCAAGAATTGTGGCCACCATTGACCAAGACTGTAAATGGCGGTTTTTCTTTTTCTTTTTTTTTTTTTTGGCAAGGAGGTGGTTTTGCCTTTGGATAACAGGCAATAGTCATCCTATTTTCTTGTGGTTTTTGCTAATCTGTTCGTTGGGGTTGGTCATATTTTGAAAAAATTAAAAAGAAAAAAAAAACGTTGTAGTTGATTTTATGCAAATGTGGCGTGTTGAAAGAGAAAAGAAACGACTCCACTGGGGATCGAACCCAGAATCTCTGGTTCCGTAGACCAGCGCCTTATCCATTGGGCCATGGAGTCGTCGTTGAGTTAATAAACATGTTTTAATAATTATATTGCTTAATCGAGTCTTTTAAGGTACCACATCCGAAATACGACCTGACCTGGAAATGAAGATGGTAAGCAAAGTATATGAAATTGCCAGAATTTCTGCCCTTTTTTCTACGAAAGAAAAAGTATATATCACTTGATTGATCTAGAACAAGGAATATAAAACATTCATGGGTTCAAAATATCAGCATAAAAAAGTTATATAGCATTTCAAAGAATGCATAGAGAAACTTCCAAACCAAAAAAAAAAATTGTGGCGGTTTGGTTTTGCTTTTGGGATTTTTTTCTATTTTTAAAAACAATAAAAAAACTTTAAAAACTTGTTTGGTTAAAATTTTAGTCCAAAACAAAACAAAAAACAATTTTGAAAAGAACCCCAAAAAGCCCAAAACTGAAATCCAAAAAAAAAAATTGTTTTTATAATTTTCTTTCTTCCTTTCTCTCCCTCTCACAATCTCTCTACCTCTCCACAACCTCAATGCCTGCTGGCAAACCCACCGCTATCCCAGCTACCCTAGCCCTCATTGGAGAACCCAACGATCCCGAACCCACCCATTTTCGAAGATTCCTAGCCACCCAAGACCGTCCCTCCGCACGTCTCTCATCGTCCCCTAGCCTCGTTGTCGTCAACGGCGAACTTCCAATAGCTATGGTTCGAATGCCTCAAGCCAATCTTCGTTGATTGCCTTCATCTTTGGTAAACCCCAACCAAAACACTACCATGCAAGATCTTGTGATCATCTAGCCAATGGAGTTCACTAGAGCGTGTTGACTAGTGACGATGAAGCCTTCCAACTCGTGTGACCTAGCCGACCATCTTTGGCGGCGATTCCACATACATGGGTGGATGGCAGATCTGGGCGAAGGGGCTTCAAGGTGGGGCTAGGTCTATTCATAAGTGGGGCAAGGGCCCTTGGGGTGAGGCTGGAGCCATCAGGGGTGGGGCCATGGTTGTCCTGGCATGCTAGTCTCATCGGAGCAGAGGAAAAGGGTGATCCTCTTGCATTTTCCTTTTTTAGTAAAAAGTTCAATTTTTATTCCAATTAATATTATTAAATAGTATTATATTAATTAATTAGTATAATTAAGATTAACATTGGCTTTGTTTATACTAATAATTTTTTTTTATTAAAAAAATGTTTTGTATTAAAAACATACTATCATATATAATCAAACACAATTTCAAAAACAATCATAACACATTTTTTAAAACATTCTCTTTTTTAGATTTTCTCAAAAAATAAAAACCAAAATAAAAACACTACCAAAGAGGGCCACTTGTGTATCTGTGTATAAAGAAAGCAAAATCAAAATCAAAGATCCAAGATGCTTATAGCCATAGTTATTAAATTACGCGTGACAAATTTACGCATCTCAGAGGGAAAAATAACTAAATCTATATTTCCTGCTAATTTACTAATAATCAAAGATGTACAAGAAAAAGAACTATGGATTGCAAATCGACCTTGACAAGCAAAAGTAGAGAACCATAAGACACAAGAAAAAACAATAGGAAGATTTACCGAAACTAGATCTATGAAGTTGCTTTCTCATCGACCTTCATGTCGTTTCTTTCTATAGAGAGAGAGAGAGACAGCAAGGAAGAGAAACATAATTGTGGTGTTCATCTTAGAGGAGCCACTTGCTGGTTGAGGATTATGCATGTAAGTTTATCAATGCATGAATCGTTTTTCTTTTTTTCTTTTTGAAAAAAGAAATTTGCTTTCCCAATTAGGATAGTACAAACTCTAATTCAGATACAAAATACTTCAACACATATAGCAATTTAACCTGACTATACACCAGAACCATTAATAGGTTTAATTGAGATGGTTAAAGGGGTAATATGTGTATCGAGTTCTAGTATGAGGAAACTAAAGAGGCACACAACAAATTAAGCACACACATAACTCTTTAAAATAAACTACTATAGAAGGTAGAAAAGCTCCGATCAAAAAAGATCGAGAGACTTATAGCACCTCGGCCTAACACAACATTGTTGAGGACACCCACTTGAGCACTAGCCAAAAAGACTATAACGGAAGGTAGGGAGACCATCTCTATTATTACAATAGAAAACTAACAAAACATAAAAAAACACACTGTTTCTAAAGAGAGAAAACACCACCGGTTTTATTTGACAAACACAAAACTTAAACCAAATAAGTAAGACCCAACCATTAACGACAAGGACACCAACGAGCTGGCCACTATTGAGGGAGAAGAAGAACTCCATGAAACTGTCTAAAAGCTGGTGGGGGTATGAATAGACCTCTATCATTGTCCGCCTCCATCGGCCAGAGAAACTAAAACACCATGGCTTCACCCTGATGAAGTTGAAAGTTCGTTGGCCCAACCCGGCCCAACTTTATGTTGTTTCCCCAAATTTTCTAAAAGATCAGTCATATAGATGATGATAGTTTTATTGTAAATATGATGAGGGTACAAGTGTCAAAATTTTATAAAATTTGTAAGCATGAAACTATTGTTTTGCCAATTTTTTCACCAATAACAAAATATGTTTTAGTTTTTAAGATGTATTGAAGAGTCGTGTTATCAAAATTCAGCATCGCAAGTCTAGACATGGGAGCTGCGATGTAGGTGTTAGACATGTATGCCCTAAGGAGTAAAAATGTAATGAGTTTTTAGAGACATTTTTATCAATAAAGAATTCATTTATTATTTATATACCAAATCTAGTCTTCTTTACGTTCATATTTGTTGAATGTATGATAAGCAAACAATAGTCTGAGACTGTCGGTCTAAACCTTTAAGAATCAGGCATATGATGGACAGATTATGCGGAAGACACGATTCTTAAGGTGACGGTCTAAATCATAAGATCTGTAATCGAGGGAATAAAGTTGGGCGCTTTATTCATGTAAAGATTGTTATGTTGTCTATATCCCTATTGGGAGATGGTTTGTCTTGACCATCGGAGGTGGACTCTGTGAATAGAAACATTGGCAC